>CM056049.1:107423265-107657836 GCA_029574335.1 Rana kukunoris | reverse complement strand
ACATAAACCAATCTCACATCATGTGCTGGAAATTGATTTTTTTTTAATTTGGGATGTGTTAGGGGAAGTTATAGGTGTGTTTATCAAGCTTTTTCTCCATCCCCTATTAGCCTAGTAGCCTCCAATATTGGGCATGGGTACCGGGATTGAGAAAGATACGGTGGCCTGGTAGGCTGAACGTTTTTACAGAAAAAAATTAGATTTTTCTAAAATTATCACATCAGTAGATTCTGAAACTGGGACTTCAGTGCTTTCATCTTTTGTAACTGGAAGAGTAAATATTTTGGCTCAAATTTTCCAGGTTATTCCCAGAATAGAAACCAGACTCCTTATAATTGCAATAATTGTATTGATCAGCAATTAACAGCAAATGGACTTTCTGTTTTTTTACTTGTACATTGAAAATAAAAATAAGCTTTTTTTATCTACTGTATACATTCACTAATTGTATACATATTTGTTTTTTGTTTTACACATAACTAATTACCCTAATCTGCGGTCCTGTGATCTTTCTCCCTGCTTGTCCCAGTGACAGACAGTCCTCTGAAGACATACTGGTCTTTATCTGGATATGTTCCACTTCCTCTGGCTCTTGTTGACATCATCATGCTTGCAATGTAAAACGTGCAGTAACTGCATCCCCATTATCAGGGTGGGTCTTGTTGCTACAAGTACCCATCTGCATTCCATCCCTGAAAAGTGGAGGACTGAGATTATGGTTTACCGTCAGTGAAAACCACAGGTCAATATAATCAAGCGATATACACTTGCCTTCCAAGACTTCATATGAGTAAATCATGTCATTTTATCACATTGAACTATCGATAAGAGGGCTAGTCAGGCTATGCTGCAGTTTTAAAATAGAACTTTGCATATAACTTCAGTTAGTCATATCTGTGGATCTACTGATTGCTTTCATGTGCAGTTTTACTGAAGGTAAACTCTGCTTAAAGTGGAGTTCCACCTAAAAATACAACTTCCACTTTTTGGAACCCTCCCTTCCTCCGGTGGCACACTTGGCACCTTTCAGGGGGGAGGGGGAGCAGATACCTGTTTATTTACATGTATTTGCCCCCACTTCCTTGGTGATCTACGCAACTTCCGCGCCTACTCTGTACCTCACTGTGTTCTGGGAGACCAGTGAAGACTCGTGCACGCACAGTAGGGAACCCGGGAAGTGAAGCCGCAACACTTAATTTCCTGATTCCCTCACCAAGGATGGCGGCGGGGGCAGCCGAGAGCCGAGCAATTGCTCGGCTTCAGCTTCCGACATCACGGGCACCCAGGACAGGTAAGTGTCCATTTATGAAAAATTCAGCAGCTGCTGTATTTGTAGCTGCTGGCTTTTAAATATATTTTTTTTTGTGGACCTCCGTTTAAGGAACTTTCACTCATATGCCCAATTTGAGTTGCTCATTTTACTAATTTTAAATCTGGTCATTTATTTTGAGGCTTGTGGGACTCTGACATGTACATCAGGATCTGCAGTTTTTGATGATTAACGTTTATCATGTGGGTATAATAACTGTGAGATATAATCACGTTATCTTCTCAACAACAAACAGGCTTAGTAAACCAAACTGTGTTTAACCACATCCACTTAAAATACACAATATACAAGTTTTGATTGCTTCTCAAATTGTTACGCATCTTTTAAGACTCTCCAAGCTAAATGCAGGCAGTGTAATTGTCATGTAGAGTGGAGTGGTTTTGTGCAACAGCTCTTTAACTTATTCCTTGCTGGCCCTTGGGTGATTTCACTGATCTGGTTGAGTACATGTGGCCCCAGACACCCAGCAACCATTCTGGCCTAACCAATGCTTACCTTACTTATCAAAGATGTTAAAGGAAACAGCAGTCCATCAAAAAAAAAGCACCTTTTCAAGTGTTTCTTCCATAACAAAGTTCAGGGAGAAAGCTGAGGCAAGAACAAGAGGCCAGTACTTACAGGAGGGTGTCCCAGAGCCCCACATTCCCAAATCCTTCAACTTCTCCCTGCTTCACCCATAAGTGTTAGGCCGCATACACACGATCGGTCAAAAAACCGATGAAAACAGACCGAAGGTCCGTTTCATCGGTCCAAATTCGTGTGTGGCCCCATCGGTCAGTTATATTTCGTTCAAAAAAAATTGCACTTGCTTTAAAATTTAACCGACGGATACTAACCGATAGGTCAAAACCGATCATTAGTACGCACGAGCATCGGTTAAAAAATCTACGCATGCTCAGAATCAAGTCGACGCATGCTTGGAAGCATTGAACAGCAGGTCGTCATGTTTTATGTCACCGCGTTCTGACACAATTGGTTATTTAACCGATGGTGTGTAGGCACATCAGACCATCAGTCAGCTTCATCGGTTAACCGATGAAAACAGTCCTTCTGACCGTTCTCATCGGATGGACTGATCGTGTGTACGCCGCCTAAGTTACACAATATAAGCTCCCTGTCTACTTTCTGGCCTGTGCTATTGTACCCACGGGGAAAACCAATATTTACTCTCCTTGTGACAATCAACCAACCAAGCTAGCTTTCCACCTTCCTACTATATCCTTAAACCAGAGTGTTTCTCTCCAGGTAGGGGCAGGACTGGCATTTAATCCACACAGCTTTCTAAACTGAATCTCACTCTCTGTATGCTACCCTACAATTCTCTTGTAATCTCTTGCACAGTAGAAAGAGAGGGAATGGCAGAACTAAGGGCCAATCTGGTGTGCTACATGCAGATGTGTTGATAAAGGATATGATGATAAGGAGGCAAAGAATTTTGTTGTTCTTTTATTGTCCATTTATAGGCTAAGGGCTAGAAAGAGACCAGGCTGCATTAGCTTTGCTGTCTGGCAGTGTCATTTTCAGGTATGACTAGACAAAACAAATCGGTCATCAAGTAAAACAATGTCCACAAAATAAATTTCAACTGTGTATTTTTCAGTTTCCCTTGTGTTCAGCTTTAGGAGTGCAACATTTTTTGCTTTTACAATGTATAGTTTTGATGCTAAAACCTAAGATTCATGATTATGCAGCACTATCCTGGAAAGAGACACTGATGTGTCTTGTGATTTCTCTGCATACCAAAAGAAGACACATCTCGCTCACCCAGCACTTACAGACCAGGGGCGGACTGACCATTGAGGAACTCGGGCACTGCCCGAGGGCCCCATGCCACTAGGGGCCCATCAGGGTTGCCAGGCTCATTAAAACCAGGGACAGTATGTAAAAATCTGTGTTTTTTTTACATCTGTCCCTGATATGTCCAAAACCTACATGCTTTTGATGTGAAAATCCAGAGATTTTAGCTGCCCCCCCGCCTTCTGTACTGCCACCTGGCTTGGTGGCCATCTGTAAGCCTGGGGGCCCCATAATCTTCTATTGCCCGGGCCCCATGAGTTGTCAGTCCGCCCCTGTTACAGACACACCTTAAAGTGTAGTGCCAACAAATACTACGCAGCTGCTGCTTTTAATATATGGACACTTACCTGTCCTGAGCACCCGCAACCCTTGCGGCTTCACTTCCTGGATCCGTACTGCACGTGAGTGATTCACGCTGCGCAATCCCACTGGTCCCTGCTGTCTTGTGGGACCTGTGTGTCTCCCAAAAGACAGCGGGGGGATGGAGTAGGTGCCGAACATGGCATAGGTCACTGCGGTGATTTATGCCCGGAAGTGGGAGCAAATACCTGGATTACACAGAGGATTACACAGAGGATTGGGGGAGGATTCCAAAAAGCGGAAGTTCAATTTTTGGGTGGAACTCCGCTTTATGCTATTCCAAAGAATTTATTAGACCAAGCGTAGCCCAAATGAAGGAAGGATTAGCGAGTGTATACAAAATAAAATAAAACAATAAAGGTTACTCTGAGAAATGCAACCCGGTCCTAAGCTCCGTGACCGCAGCCGCGGGACCTGTGGACCCGGTCGCCGCCAGTGTCCCGCGATCGGGTCACAGGAGCTGAAGAACGGGGAGAGGTGAGTGTAAACAAACCTTCTCCATTCTTCTCTGTGGCAGTGTCACTGATCGTCTGTTCCCTGTCATAGGGAATGACAATCAGTGACATCACACATACAGCCACGCAGCCCTACAGTAAGAAACACACATAAGGTCACACTTAACCCTTACAGTGCCCCCTGGTGGTTAACCCCATCACTGCCATTGTCATTCTCACAGTAATCAGTGCATTTTTATAGCACCTTTTGCTGTGAAAATTACAATGGTCCCAAAAATGTGTCAAAAGTGTCCGATGTGTACGCCATAATGTCGCAGACACGAAGAAAAAACTCTGATCGCCGCATTACTAGTAAAAAAAAAATTTTTTTTAATAAAAATGCCATAAAACTATCCCCTATTTTGTAAATGCTATACATTTTGCGCAAACCAATCAATAAACGCTTATTACGATTTTTTTACCATTTTTTTACGTATCAACCTAAACTGAGGGAAAAAAAATTATATATTTTTTGGGGATATTTATTATAGCAAAAAGTAAAAAATATAATATAATAATATATTTTTAATTGTTGCTCTATTTTTGTTAATAGCGCTAAAAAAAAAAAAACGCAGAGGGTGATCAAATACCACCAAAAGAAAGCTCTATTTGTGTGAAAAAAAGTATGTCAATTTCGTTTGGGAGCCACGTCGCAACAACCACGCAATTTTCAGTTAAAACGACGCAGTGACGAATTGCAAAAAGGGACCAGGTCCTTAACCTGCAAAATGGTCCGGGTCTTAATTTGAAGAGATTTACTCTCACTTTCTGTTTGGCTATGGGAGAGGAAGTGAAGGAAAATGTCCCCTATGAGACAAAGATGCCAAAAATTAACCTTACAGGGGTTATAACCCTCCCTTACTTCAGACAAAAAGAAAAACACGTTTTGCCTATAGTTCTACTTTAAGTGGTGCCCTTGAATGTGGCTCATAAACCATAAACCTTAATCTTGTGTCTCATTTATAATAGCTTTGTTTGGCCTGACTATGTACACACATTCTAAACTGAACTGTCTATCTTGTCACACTCTTCTTCTGCAAAATAATACAGTATGTTCTCTTTCATTCTTTAACAAATTTATACCCAGACTGGTGTCCTTCACATGTCTAGGACATCCAAGGTTCAGAGAATTCTTTTTTTTTTTTTTTTTTAGCCTACTGATAAGGGATTTCAGTGTCTGTGTTTGTAGTGATGTGTAAATATTAGGAGAGGATCTACTAATGGTATTATATCCTCTGTGAAATGATTAGGTATATTGCTACTATGAAGGAGGATGGACATTTCCAATGTTTATTTCTGGTGTGACTGTGGAATGAGCAAAACAAGTAATAGATAATAAAAGTAATTGTTACATGCCACAGACAGAATTATAGTTTTGTATCAGAGAGAACTGATTCCTCTACACTCCTAAAATAAACCTGCATTTTGTCCACGGATATACATATATATATATATATATATATACAGGGCCGGCCTTTGCGTGTTGTGCGAGCCGTGCGGCTGCACAGAGCGCCATGGGCAACAAGGGGGCGCCTTGTGGCACACACAGCTCACAGAATGTGAGTGACATTAGGCCGATCCTAGATGGGATGCAGTTCACCCAGGCGCCACAGAGGTGGTGGCGCTCAAGCACCATAGTGCTCCCCTCCCTCCCTCCTCCCCTTGCTGGTGTCTCTCTTGCAGCTCACAGCCTCTGCACTGTTTTCCAGATCCGTTCTGGTCGTGCGGGGGGTGGGGGGGAGCTGCCTGCCTGTAACACTCACTCCCCCATCTAATGCTGTCCCTCAGGATCTCCAACCAATGTCTCCGGAGGCAGAGTTTGTGGGTGTATCTCCTCCCACAGTCTCCTTTACTCTGGCTGATCCCACAGCTGAAGATGAAAGAAACGAGGACACAGCAGCATCTCCAGGCATGCTGTAAGTTAGTTACTGCACTGCTGCACATGTCAGAGTCCTGACCCCAGCCTGCCCTATAGCACCACAAACTGCCCTCTATCACCCCAGTCTTTCCTCTATCACCCCAGCCTGCCCTATACCACCCCAACCTATCCTATGCCACCTCAACCTGCCCTATGCCACTCCAGCCTGTCCTATACCACCCCAGCCTGGCCTATGCCACCTCAGCCTGCCCTATGCCACTGCAACTTGCCCTATGCCACTCCAGCCTGCCCTATAGCACAAACTGCTCTCTACCACCCCAGCCTGCTCTCTACCACCCCAGCCTGCCCTCTACCACCCCAGCCTGCCCTATACCACCTCAACCTGCCCTATGCCACTCCAGCCTTCCCTATATCACCTCAGCCTGCCCTATATCACCTCAGCCTGCCCTATAGCACCCCAGCCTGCCCTATAGCACCACAAACTGCCCTCTACCACCTCAGCCTGCTCTCTACCACCTCAGCCTGCCCTATACCACCGCAACCTACCTTATGCCACCCCCAACCTGCCCTATACCACCACAACCTGCCCTATGCTACATCAGTCTGCCCTATATACCACCGCAACCTGCCCTATATCACCCTAGCCTGCCCTACGCCACACCAACCTGCCCTATACCACCCCAACCTACCCTATGCCACCCCAACCTACCCTATGGCCACCGCAACCTGCCCTATACCACCCCAACCTGCCCTATACCACCACCCAGCCTGCCCTATACCACCCCAACCTGCCCTATGCCACCCCAGCTTGCCCTATACCACCACAAGCTGCCCTATACCAACTCAGCCTGCCCTATACCAACTCAGCCTGCCCTATACCAACTCAGCCTGCCCTATACCACCCCAACCTGCCCTATACCACCCCCAACCTGCCCTATACCACCCCAGCCTGCCCTATACCACCACAACCTGCCCTATACCACCCAGCCTGCCCTATACCACCCCAACCTGCCCTATGCCACTGAAACCTGCCCTATACCACCCCAACATGCCCTATGCCACCGCAACCTGCTCTATACCACCCCAACCTGCCCTATGCCATCGCAACCTGCCTTATGCCATCGCAACCTGCCCTATGCCATCTCAACCTGCCCTATACCACACCCAACCTGCCCTATACCACCCCAACCTGCCCTATACCACCCCCAACTTGCCCTATGCCACCTCAACCTGCTCTATACCACCACACACATGTGCTCTATACCACCACCCCATCCTGAGCTATGCCACCCCAGCCTGACCTATATCACCCCACCAACCTGCCTTATCCCATACGGAAGAAAAATATATTTCCAATATATTTATTAAAAAAAAATTATATATTTTAAATATATTTACAATATATTGACCTACGCGAATATATTTTACATCTATTCCAGAAATGTAAATTCAAATATATTTTCCAAAGGCATATATTTTAAAAATATTATTTTTTTTCAATATATTTGACAGATATTTTTGAGCATCTAAAAAAATTGCATTTAAAATATATTTTTAAATATACTTGTAAAGGCATTCCAAAATATAATTTATATGCATTTTCCAAAGACATATATTGGAAAATATATTTTTTAAATATATTTCTTCAGATTTTTTTCAACATATATTTGTACATATATTTGTAAATGCGTTCCAAAAATATAATTTTAATATATTTTCCAAAGGCATATATGTGAAAATATATGTTTGTAAAATATATTGTCCAGATATTTTTGAACATATAAAAAAAATGCATTTAAACACATATATCTTTAAATATACTTGTAAATGCATTCAAAAAATATAATTTAAATGTATTTTACAAAGATATATATTAGAAAATATATTTTTAAAATATGTTTTTCTGAAAATATTTAATGTCTAATAAAGACATTTCAACATATATTTTGTCTGATATTTTTGTAACTATGTCATAGATAACATTCTGAATACATTTATAAGAGACCCACTCCCATTTTGTTTTGTATTTTACTCTTTTAAAAATAAAATAAAATAAAAAAAAACCAAAAGATTTAAATAAAATTAAATTTTTTTTAATAAGATTTTAAGCACATAATCCATTTAATACAAAGCAGATAAACCTCTAAACCTCTCGCATCCACTTTCCATTCCCAAAGAATTTTTGTATAAGTCATTCTGAATTGAGAACGCTTGTCGGCGGACCAGCAAAATGTCTTAAAAACAGCAAGTCCAGTTATATTGATTTATTGATTGACCCTGAATGAATGAGAACCTTTACAAACATCCACCTCCACAGTCCAAGGGTCTTGTCTGCTTACAGAGTACAGAGAGAAACTCTGGATATAAAATCTTCAATGTTCTGTTTAATCCATGAATCAGAAGTTGCACTATTATTACCAAACTCGCTCATCAGTGTCTTTATGGTCCTTGCTTTGTGCACTGGTGATCAGTCATGTTGGAACAGGAAGGGGGCCGTCCCCAAACTGTTCCCACAAAGTTGGGGGCATGACATTTTCCCAAAATGTCTTGGTATGCTGAGGCCTTAAGAATTCCCTTCACTGGAACTAAGGAGCCAAAACCAACCCCTGAAAAACAACCCCCACAACCATAATCCCCCCCCCCCCCACCACACCATAATCCACCAAATTATTTGGATCAGTGCACAAAGCAAGGTCCATAAAGACATGGATGAGTGGGTTGGGGTGGAGAAACTTGACTGGCCTGCACAGAGTCCTGACCTCAACCTGATAGAACACCTTTGGGATGAATTTGTGTGGAGACTGTGAGCCAGGTCTTCTCATCCAACATCAGTGCCTGAACTGACAAATGTGCTTCTGGAAGAATGGTCAAACTTTTCCATAGGACAGCCTTCTCAGAGGAATTGAAGCTGTTATAGACTGGCATGCTATTAAAATTCATGTGCGTGTAAAGGCAGGCGTCCCAAAACTTTTGGGCAATATAATATATATAGTATATATACTGTATATTTCTTTTTATACTAAGTCCAGTCCATTGTTTGGACTTAGTACCTGCCGAAGGGTAATTCCAGCAGCCAATTAAAAGGAATTGGGATATTAAAGTTCTCCCCAGCACAAAATTAAAACTCAGCAGCTACACAAAGGGGGTTATTTACTAAAGGCAAATCCACTTTGCACTACAAGTGCAAATTACAAATGCAAAGTGGACTTGAAATTGCAAGGAAAGTGCACTTGGAAGTGCAGTCGCTGTAGATCTGAGTGGGCAAGGAAAATAAAAAAAAACAGCATTTTAGCTTACACATGATTGGATGATAAAATCAGCAGAGCTTCCCCCTCATTTCAGTTCTACCCCCTCAGATTTACAGCGACTGCACTACAAGTGCACTTTCAGTGCAATTTCAAATGCACTTTGCACTTGTAGTTTGCGCTTGTAGTGCAAAGTGGATTTGCCTTTAGTAAATAACCCCCTATACTATACACATACTGCAGCTACTGACTTTTAATATTAGGACACCTTACCTGTCCTGGAATCCGGTGATGTTGGTATCCACCAGCCATGTTTCCATTGGCTCTCGGGTGCTGCTGCCTCCATTGCCTATAGGGGCCAATTCACACCACATGCAGTCCAGTGCGTTTTTTTTTTTTTTTTTTTGCATGAAAAGTAAGTTATATGGTTTTCAATGGCATAATTTACACCAGTGCTTGCAGTTCCAGAAAAAAAGTAGAGCATGCTGCATTTTTCCTGCACTGGACTGTAATGGAACACTGTAAAGCACATCAAAAACGCACCAGAATGCACCTGAACACACTGGAAACACACATGTCTTTATCTAAGGTTAAGAAAAAAAGAGAGAAAATGCACTGGAATGCTTTAAAAACACACCAAACATGTCCTGGAATGCATCAAAAACACACATGCAGAAAAGCATCGGGAACGCATCCGCGGCCAGCGAGATCTCTCGGAAGGGGGAAAGGGTACCTGTCAAAAATAGGCGAGAGGCAAATACGTGGAGCTTCCACTTTTGGGTGGAACTCCGCTTTAACCACTTCCCTACGGCCGTACGACTATATGCGGCCGCAGGGTGGTTCTAATTCTCCGGGTTGCCGTGAAAATTTTCACGGCAGCTCCTTTCTTTGTTCCCAGCACGCGCTCCAGAGTGTGCAGCGGGGAACTTGTGTACTGGCCGTGTCCCTTGGACACAGCCAACCACAGATCGCCGCGAACGGGCCAATCAGAAGGGCCGGCCGTTTGCGATGCGATCTGTGGGCGAATGAGAGATGATCTCATATGTAAACATATGAGATCATCTCTCATTGCCGTTTTTACACAGAGACAGTGTCCTGTTCTCTGAGAGGAGGAGACCGATTTTGTGTCCCTTGTACATAGGGACACAGATCGGTCACACCCCCAGTCACCCCCCCTCCCCCCACAGTTAGAACACTATGCAGGGAATACATTAACCCCTTCCTCCCCCCCCTAGTGTTAAACCCTTCCCTGCCAGTCACATTTATACAGTAATAGTGCATATTTATAGCACTGATCGCTGTATAAATGTGAAATGGCGGCAAAAATGTGTCAAAAGTGTCTGATGTGTGCTGCCATGATGTCGCAGTCGCAATAAAAATCGCAGATCGCCGCCATTACTAGTAAAAAATAAATAATAAAAAATAATAATTCTGTCCCTTATTTTGTAGGCGCTATAACTTTTGCGCAAATCAGTGGCTTATTGCGATTTTTTTTTTTACCAAAAATATATGTAGAAGAATACGTATCGTCCTAAACTGAATTTTTTTTTTTAAATTGGGCTATTTTTTATAGTAACAAGTAAAAAATATTGTATATTTTTTTTTCAAAATTTTTATAGAGCAAAAAATAAAAAACCGCAGAGGTGACCAAATACCACCAAAAGAAAGCTCTATTTGTGGGGAAAAAAGGACGTCAATTTGTTTGGGGAGCCACGACTCGACCCGCGCGCAATTGTCAGTTAAAGCGACGCAGTGTCGCAAGCTGAAATTTCACCTGGTCAGGAAGGGGGTATACATGCCCAGTAAGGAAGTGGTTAAATGTCATATCCTTGCCCAAGCTGCACTGTTGTCATGTGCCAATACTAGGCTGGGCTGGAAGATAAATATATGTAAGTGATGAGAGCTGCATTCTTGTGTGTGTGTGTGTGTGTATATATACAGTATAATATATGTGTGTGGTGTATGATATATACTGTGTGATATATATATATATTATATATATATATATATATATACACATATATATATATATATACATATATACACACATACACATAGAGTATATCTGATATACACACACACACACATATGCCAGAATGAAGATACAAAATATATATATAGAATGCATCTCCCATAACTTACTTACATGTATAAATATTTTTCTAATTTCTTTTATCTCATTCTTTATATTAAGCTATGGGTCTGATTTATGTGCCTTCGATCTTCTAATATGTAAATCCAGCCCTGGGGAAAACTCTTTAAACAGAGAGACTGCAATCATATTACAGGAGGTCTGTTACAGGAAGTGAGCTGTGGGAACCAGAGGGGTGAACTTTCACCTCTCACTTCCTGTTCCTGGTAAGGCCTCTGAAAAGGAAAGCATGGCATGGTGGAGAGGCTCCCTGTAATGTCCTGGATGTATTCTGCTGGATGTATTCTCCTGGATGAAAGGTAAGCCTTCTATCAAATAATATTAGAATTGTGAAAGTTTGGTGTATGAGTTAAGTTGTATTTGTCTATTTCCTGCTGAATAGTTCTCATTCTGTCTGCATTCACCTCACCAGTTACCATACAGCATGTGCACAGTAATGTAATATTATAGAGCTCCTCTGTCACAGCATGTCACCCTGCTGCATATAATATGTATGGCTTCCATGTTATATCCAGTAACTATGTAACATACTTTCAGTGCACATTGCTGCATATAATATGTATGGCTTCCATGTTATATCCAGTAACTATGTAACATACTTTCAGTGCACATTGCTGCATATAATATGTATGGCTTCCATGTTATATCCAGTAACTGTGTAACATACTGTCAGTGTACATTGCTGTATATAATATGTATGGCTTCCATGTTATATCCAGTAACTGTGTAACATACTTTGAGTGCACATTGCTGCATATAATATTATACGGCTTCCATTCTATATCCACTCACCATGCAGCATAGGGGTTGATTTACTAAAGGAAAATCTATTTTGCACTACAAGTGCACTTGGACATGCAGTCACTGTAGATCTGAGAGGAAGATCTGAAATGAGGGGAAGCTCTGCTGATTTTATCATCCAATCATGTACAGGCAAAAATGCTTTTTTTTTTGTCCCCTTCAGATCTATAGTGACTGCACTTCCAAGTGCACTTGTAGTGCAAAGTCGATTTGCCTTTAGTAAATATACCTCATAATGTCAGTGCATAGTGCTACCAATATTTGATGTCTCCCTCCCCTTTTGCATATTATAATCTGCTCTGCTACTAGGTGCCATTAGATATGGATTTTTCCATACAGATACCAATATGGGCCACCTTTCAGGCCGATAACAATATGAGGTACTAATATTACATCCAGCTGCCCCAGAAGTTGCCTGATATCAGTTGACACCTAGGCCTTTTTTTGTATTCTAACAGCCACTGGCCACTGTCAGAATACAGGAAAAAAGAGCAGATAGCAGGGGAATCAATAGCCAGGTTGCTATTGACTATTTTAATTTGCAGTAGCCAATAGTGGGCTATTGCGCCCCCTTCCCACTCCCTGTTGTCAATCAGCAAAGGAGAGGATTTGAAGGAGAACATTCTTCTTCAGGTCTTCCTCTGCTGATTGACAACAGGGAGTGGGAAGGGGCGCAATAGTCAGCCTAATTTTAAAATTGAACACACCAATGGCAGTCTGGCTATGGTTCCCCTCTACCTGCTGTTTACATTTAGCTGCCATCAAATAAATTGTGCAGAAGGAGGTTAGCGGTGTCTGGGGTGTGTGTGTGTGTGTTTTGTGGTGGAGATGGAAAGCTAATTTTTTTTTTGCGGATTCTGACAGATGGCCGCCAGCCGCTGTCAAAGCACCTGACCAAGACTGACAACTGGTGAATATAAAACCGGAATAAGCACTTGGAAGAAGAAAACCAACAACTGAGACAGCGTGTCTTTGGTAAGCGGACAACTTAATTATGGTGGTGGGCACCTTCCATTTTTTTTATATCACCACATTCAACTGGCACTGTATCTGATCATCATATTGCATCATCCTTCATTATTCATTTGGTCATCAGTGTTTGAGTTTTGTGGTGATATCATTAAGAACTTTAGAGGTTTGGTTTGCCAATTGTGTGCTGTTGGCATACAATTTTTGGGATCACGGATTTGGCGTATTAACCTCTCATTGTTTATACATATAATTTGACATTCGTTTTGTGAATTTATATACAAATTTTTCCTTGCACTCTGATTTTTTTGTTTTAGTTAATTATTGTGCACCGTTTTTGGCATATCAGCCCCTGGATGCCAGTCTTTCAATGTGAATTGGTATTGGTGAAATTTTCAATTTTAATTTTCATAGAATGTTTTATATTGGTGCAGTCTTTTTATTTTTATCTATTTATTGTCTATTATTCCACCAGTTCTGCTGCCTTTGTTATTTTTATCTTTATTTTCTGTTTGACCAATCATTTGCCTTTTCATTCTACAGTGTTTTAGGGCAGAGGTAGGCAACCTTAGAGAGGTGGAGATCTACCTGAACAACATGGGAGAAGTCAAAGATCACAGGTAGGGTTGTCCCGATACCACTTTTTTAGGACCGAGTACAAGTACCGATATGTTTTTTCAAGTAGTCGGCGATACCGAATACCGAAACTTTTTTAAAATATGTCCCCAAATGCAGCCATGTCCCCCACATATTGCAGCCATGTCCTGTCCCCCACATATTGCAGCCATGTCCTGTCCCCCACATATTGCAGCCATGTCTGTCCCCCACATATTGCAGCCATGTATGTCCCCCACATATTGCAAGCCATGTATGTCCCCCATATTGCAAGCCATGTATGTCCCCCATACCCGTAGCTATGATGCCGCCACCGCATACCGCCGTTAATCCCCCTGCATTATAGCGTAGCGTGCATTACAAGCTTCCGTTTTGAATACTTGTAAATGCCCACGCCGCCATGTATAGACACTCCCCTTCTCGGGGATCTGTCAAATACCGAGCACGCCCGTAACGTCACCACTCCCCCTTGCTCGGTATTGGACGGATCCCCGAGAAGGGGAGTGTCTATACATGGCGGCGCGGGCATTTACAAGTATTCAAAACGAAAGCTTGTAATGCACGCTACGCTATAATGCAGGGGGATTGACGGCGGTATGCGGTGGCATACGTGGGCATACGTGGGGGACATATCATAGCTACAGGTATGAGGGACAGGACATGGCTGCAATATGAATTATTCTATTTTGGTATCGGGGGTATTTGCGGGAGTACAAGTACTCCCGCAAAAACTCGGCATCGGTCCCGATACCGATACTAGTATCGGTATCGGGACAACCCTAATCACAGGGCAAAGTGTCCTCCAATGTTGCCTCATCACACCTGACTAAAACCTATAATTGCCGTACTACCGCGCTGCAATCCTGTGCCTTTCACTGCAATTATTGGTGTTAACATTTTGCCTCCTGACCACCTTGTATAATTTCTCAGAGGCCCATTGGAGCATTGCATAACGCATTATGAATGAGCCCTTAGTTGCATTTGGCAATAGCACTTTTTAGGCTCATCGCATGTGAATTTGGGGGTGGTAAAACAATGCCCCCAATCCCTACCCCATTTAGCTGCTAAGTGGGAGGGGGCAGGGTGCCATGGGAGGTGGATGCTTGAGAGTTACTATTAGATCTCAAGCAACCAGAAATAACAGTAACTGGGAGTTTACTGTACTACATTCATTATAGTATCAGTGAGTGCACAAGTAAGATTTTTGTTTTGTGGAACATCTTTACTTATACCTTGGGAGAAACCCTCCTGGAATATTTTTGATCTGGTGGGGGGGATGGGTCAGAAGCAGACTGGAGGAAACCCTCTAATCATGTAAAAGTACATTTTTCCACAAGTCATCAATTTCTAACAAATGAAATTAATGGATATGGTGAGAAAATAGGCCATTATGTTACTTAAAATGTTTTTATGCATTTCCATAGAGTTGCCTGGCGTAATGGATACTTTGAAAACAACAAGAGCGCAGCTAATAGCACTGAAGAATGATGGTGGAAGTTCATCCTGTGTGGGTGTATCGTGTGCATCACCTTCTGTCCCATCTAAAGACTTGAGCTCATCTCCTTGTCAAGTGTCGTACTCAAGGCCTAAACAGGTAGGATTTCTTTTGGTACCGAAACATTAAAACGTTGTCTTTTTTGTAAATATCAAATATGACATATTTTACCTGCTCTGTGTGTAAGGGTTTTTGTACAGAGCAGCCCAGATCCTTGGCCCCATCTCCTAATTAGCTCACTGACTGTGATTGATAGCATCGGGAGCCAATAGCTCCCACCACTACAGAAAGCCAATCAGCAGTGCAAGTCCCTGGAGAGACAAGGCACTCGTGGTCATCGCTGGATCAAGAGGAGGCTCATGTAAGTATAGGGGGGCTGCTGCACACAGAAGTTTTTTTTTTACCTTAATGCATAAAATACATGAAGGTAAAAACCTTTGTACCTTTACAACCACTTTAATAAAAAGTAACTTTCAAGGCGGTGCCTCCAAGCGGCTGACAGATGGAGAGAAGCGGGTGCAGTTAGACCCTATGTAAACATCAGCTTTGACATGTAGACTGTAAGCCAATTTGACTTTTGTTTCAAAATAAGATATCTTGCTCAGTCTGGTGGTAGTCTGAACTAATAAGACAAGTTGTAGGCAAGATGTTGATTATTATACTGATTTTTGAAAAGTCTACAATATTTTGATGTTTTTATACATGCTTAATTTGGTTAGTTTTATTTACTCAGCTGCATCTGTTAGACCCCTTTCACACTGAGGCAGTTTTCAGGCGTTTTAGCAATAGAAATAGCCTCTAAAAAGCTCATGAAACTGCATCCCTTTCAGTGCAATGAGTACTTTCACACTGGGGCGATGTGCTTGCGGAACATTAGAAAGAGTCCTGCAAGCAGCATCTGGGGCGGGTTGGGAGCACTATAAATAGCGCTCCTAAAACGCACCTGCCTATTGAAATTAATGGGCAACGCTTCCAAAGCACTTTAAAAGCGCATTAAAACTGTACTTTTTCCCTTTAAAAAAAAAACGCCTAAAAAGTGTTGCAAAAACCGCCGGAGCTTTAGCAGCGCTGCAGTGTGAAAAGGGTCTTATATGGCTTTTGATTCACAGGGAAAATCTAATAAGTCTAATATTTTCCATTTACTTTTTAAAGCTGCCACTTTGGCAAAGTTTCCTGGGACTTCAAATGGTGTGATCAGTGACGCTGTTACAAGAAAAATTGTTGAAATATCACCTGAAGGGAAACATGGGGAACCATCAGAATACCACAAATAAACTTTTATGTCATTAATGTCATTTACCACAGTTAACACCACTTTCTATTCTCTGTGTTGTAGTTTTTGTATATTTACATGCTAATAAAGTTGTGTGTATTGTACTGTGTTATTGTTTTTATTTCCAAATATTTGCTGGTTTTATAGGCCTACAATATATAAATGCACAGCCTTTCAAAATGTATTTTTTTTTATTTTACAATTAGTACATTTATATTTAAAATATATTTTAAAAAACATTCTTAATATATTTTTTCCCAAATATATTGCCATATATTTGAAATGCTACAATTTTGGCCAGATTCAATATATTTCAAAAATATATTTCAATATATTTGTGAATATATTGGGTAATGCATTGTGAAATATGTTGCAAATATATTCATAAATATATGTTAAATGCATTTAGCAATATATTTTTGCAGCCATAAATATATTGCAAAGTGCATTTTGGAATGCATTGTGAATGTATTCAGAAATATATGTTAAATGTACTTCTGAATGCATTTAGCAATATATGTCTGAATATATTCACAATGCATTCCAAAATGCATGTTGCAATATATTTATGGCTGCATAAATATATTGCTAAATGCATTCAGAAATACATTTAACATATATTTATGAGTATATTTGCAACATATTTCACAATGCATTTCCCAATATATTCAATAATATATTCACAAATATATTGAAATATATTTTTGAAATATATTGAATCTGGCCAAAATTGTAGCATTTCAAATATATTGCAATATATTTGGGAAAAATATATTAGGAATGTTTTTTTAAAATATATTTAAAATATATTTTTCTTCCACATGGGATTCTACCCCAACCTACCCTATATCGCCCCAACCGTCCCAATACCACCCTATAATTTAATTTACAGGGGCCATTTGGGGGGGGGGCGCCACAGGATTATCTCGCACAGGGCGCCTGAACACCTAAGGCCGGCCCTGTATATATATATATATATATATATATATATATATATATATATATATATATATATTGCTTTTGTTATTTGTTGCTCCACTGCGACTATATTCTGCCATCACCAGTAAAAGCAGAGCCCTGTATCAGTCAAAGTTGTGGACTATACAGGTCTGCATTAAATAATGCATTATTTAACCACTTGCCTCCCGCCTACCGTCAAATGATGGAGGGACAGTGTGGCTCTCATTCTGGGTGGACGTCATATTCCCCAGCTGCTCTTGCATGCCCGCTGGGGCACGCAGCACGGTGATCGCAGCCAGGCTGTGTTGCTAGGACACAACTTGACCCTGATCTTTGTTAAGAGCCGATGATGCAGGTCTTTAACCATTTGATCAGCTGTGTACAATCACATGTAAATACAGAAGTGTCAGTAATCATCTCTCATCGTCTTTCACTGACAGAGAGTGTCAGTGCACATCAATGCCACCCATCAGTGCCACCTATTCGTGCCCATCAGTGCCCAACAGTGCTGCCTATTCTTGCCACCTATCAGTTCTTATGAGTGTCACCTATCAGTGACCATCAGTGCCCACAAGTGCCACCCATAAGTGCGACCCATCAGTGCCGTCTATCAGTGCTCTTGAGTGCCGCCTATCAGTGGCACATATCAGTGCCTATCAGTGGCACATATCAGTGCCCATCAGTGCGACATATTAGTGCCTCCTCATCAGTGCCCATCAGTGCAGCCTCATCAGCGCACATCAGTGAAGGAGAAAAATTACTTTTTTACAGAATTCACAGAAACTAAGAAAAACTTTTTTTTTTCAAAATGTTTGGTCTTTTTTAAAAAAAAAATTTGTAGAAAATAAAAATCCAGCAGTGATTGACTACCACCAAAAGAAAGCTCTATTTGTGTGAAGAAAATAATAAAAAATTAATTTGGGTACAGTGTTGCATGACTGCACAATTGTCATTCAAATTGCGACATCGGTGAAAAATGGCCTTTGCAGGAAGGAGGTGAAAGTGCCCAGTTTTGAGGTGGTTATGCATTTCTCTACAATTTCAAAATTCATTATATACACCTGGAGTACAAAATCTAATAACAAGGTATTATTTATGGTATTAAAGTTTAAACATGAACTACAGACACAGATTTAGCAGTTGTGACATATAAATTATAATTCACAATGGCTAAGTCTATTTCTGTAGTGCAATTTCAAAGCTTAATGCCATAAATAATAACATGTTATACGTTTTTTTACTCCAGGAGTATATAATGAGTTTGGAAATTCTAGCGAAATGCTTAAGTAATGCATTACAATTTAACTAAACCCATTCAATTTTAGCCCACTAAATTGATTTTAGTTAACTAAAATGTACTAATTTCGATTTAGTTTTGGTCATAGTCTTTTGACTAAAATACCATTTTAGTTTTTGTTGTACAGTATTTTAGTCATCTGAATTGTTTTCGTTTTAGTCATATTTAAGTACACTAAAATAGTGTTAATTTTGTTGACAAAAATATTTTCATTGTTTCATTGACAAAATTAACACTTATCCCTTCAATCTATTATGACTGCTGCTGCCAGACACATCCAGTTTAATAACCTCTCAGTGTCTGACACCCCTTTCTGCCACTCCCTCCACCGGCTTCAGATTGCCCAATAAAAAAAATCAAAATACTTACAACTACATATGAAGCCTCCTACTACATCACCAACCCCATCTCGAAATATCATTCAAACCATTTTCTTCACTCCTTTTAAGACCTCCTGCTCTCAGGACTTATTCAGAGTTTCTCCCCTCCTCTGTAACTCCCTAAATTAACCTGTATGGCTGCCCTACTCTGTCTTAAGGCCCCTTTCACATGAGCGGACGAACGGTCCGCTAATTACAAGTCCGTTTACTGACTTGTAATGTGTCCCTATGGGAGCGGATCTGTTAGCGGATGATGCATCTGCTAACGTCCGCCTACGATCTGCGTCCGTCTGGATCCGTTTTGCGGACGGAAGAAAACCCTATTTTTCTTCCGTCCGGTGGATCGGATCGGATGCAAACGAACAGACGGTCCGTTTCCATCCGATTCCCCATAGGGGATAGCGGAGGAGAGACAGGGCGGTCCCTGCACAGTGTGCGGGGACCGCCCTGTCCGCCGACAGCTGAGCGGGACCCTCCGCTGAGCCGACGGACACACACGAAACGGACCGAAAAACGGACCGCTCCGTGTGAAAGAGGCCTTAGGCAATCTCTGAAACTCAGATCCTCATGGAAAGCTATCTAACCTCTGCCTAATAACTGAGATTTTATGTAATCACACAACTCATCCCCACATTCCGTCCGGTGGATCGGATCGGATGCAAACGAACAGACGGTCCGTTTCCATCCGATTCCCCATAGGGGATAGCGGAGGAGAGACAGGGCGGTCCCTGCACAGTGTGCGGGGACCGCCCTGTCCGCCGACAGCTGAGCGGGACCCTCCGCTGAGCCGACGGACACACACGGAACGGACCGAAAAACGGACCGCTCCGTGTGAAAGAGGCCTTAGGCAATCTCTGAAACTCAGATCCTCATGGAAAGCTATCTAACCTCTGCCTAATAACTGAGATTTTATGTAATCACACAACTCATCCCCACATAGTTACAATTTTTTGTACCTGGATTGTAAGCTCTAATAAGCAGGGCCCTTCTACCTTCGTGTCTCGAGCTGTATTGTAACTGTATTGTCTCTCTTTATTTTGTACTGTACTGCACAAACTATTGGAGCTTTATTAGTCTTGTATAATAATATGGTAAAAAGGAAACAAGGTGTGCCAGACTATGTGCAGTATATTGGAAACAATTTATTTAAAACAAAGCCAATTGGCTACTCACACAGCATTGGTGAGAAACGAGCATATGAAGTAAGGATGTCCATGGTCTCTATAGGGTCACTGTGAAATCCGGAGCTATATCCAGAGAAGCGTCCCAGCAGGCTGCAGTGGGTGTATCGGCAGGGCGATATACACGCCCAAACGTCACTTTCAGTTCATGGACTTCTCTGAGTGCATTCCACACTGGTACGCATGCCGCTAAGCTGGAACCAGGCTGGTCCTGTACACTGCCCTGCTGATTTACCCACTGGATTTCACAGTGACCCTATAAAGACCATGGACATCCTTACCGCATATGCTTGTTTCTCACCAATGGTGTGTGAATAGCCAATTGGCTTTGTTTTAAATAAATAGGGGCAGATTCACAAAACAATTACGCCTGTCTAACTGGTGTTAGACAGGAGTAATTTCAAATTTCCCGCGGCGTATCACTAGTTTGAATCCTCAAACCATGATACGCCGGCTTCGGGCTTCGATCCGAGAGGCTTACGTCTTCGTAAGCCTTCGGATCTACGCTGCCATCTATTTGCGGCCGCTGGGAGGAGTTCGCGTCGTTTTAATGCGTCGGGATATGCAAATGTGTTTTTACGGGGATTCACGAACAAACGAGCGAGCGTCGCAATCGTTTTCGTCTATTTTTTTATACGTAATGTTAGAGCAGCTTTTTGCTGCTCTAACTTTACGTAGCCCATGTTAAGTATGGCCGTCGTTCCCGCTTCGAATTTATTTAATTTTTTTTTTTATTTACGTAACTCGTCGGGACGTGGATCGCCCGTAAAGTACGCTACATAAACAACGAATGACGTCACGACGTGATTTCGCGCAATGCACGGCGGGAAATTTGCGAACGGAGCATGCGCAGATCGATCGCCGCGGGAACGCGCCTAATTTAAATGTTTCACGCCCCCTAATCGTCTATATGGATTGCGACGGGAGAAATACACTACGCCGCCGTCGTTTACCGTAGAAAATCTACCTGAATTCCACGTAGAGCAAGGTAAAAAACGGCGGCGTAGTGTATTTCTGATACGCTACGATAATCCATTTCTCTGTGAATCTGCCCCATAGTTTCCAATATACTGCACTTAGTCTGGTGCACCTTGTTTCCTTTGTACCCTGTCTTCAAGAATTTGCTTCTACTTCCAAGAGAGCTGCCATTTTTTGCTTATTATTAACCCTCATCATCATTTACTGGGACTTGTTGTTCACCTATTATCTTCTTCAATTTTTTATACTACATTGTTTTTAATATCATGTTTATTGGTAATTTATTATGTTCTGATTATTGAGCCATCTCTCCTTTTGTATAATAACATTAATAATAATAATAATAATAATAATAAAAAAGTATCAGAGAAAGGGAATTTGATACCCATGTAAGCCAAGGGAAAGCTTCTACATCGCAGTTACTCGGTTCTGCAAAGGGCAAAGGCCAATATGTGAAACATCTTATTTATCTCTAGTAATATATATTTTACATATAAACGGTGTCCATAGGGCAAGTCCCAATACATACTAGAAACATCTGGCATTATCAAATATGCCAAGACTTATTAAAGATTTTCCTAAATAGATTGTGTTATAAATATAGTGATTAATATATGCCATGTTGGGCGTGGCCAGGCAGCGGATGTAGCCGGACGCATCTTCAGCTCCTCTCCGCCGAATCTCCTGAACTAATCCTGCTACACTACCCGGCTCACCTGCTACAACGGCCCGATCGCTGCTGTACGGTCCCCGGAGTGTCCCGGTGCCGTCTGAGTCCCGATCTGCGAAAGATGCCCGCACCTATCCCGCCACACGCGGCCCGACCCGGAGACAGCATGCCAGGCCAAAATGGCGCCCAGGCCCAGCGCACGCCAAAGGAGAGGCACAAGGAGGGGGCGGAAAGACTGTTCTCCAGGGTGCTTGTTCCAGACCCTAGCACTAACCCAGGACTGCAGGGGGATCATCGGGTGGCTCCTCGGACGCGGATGACACTGTCCCCTGGAGGATGGATGCGGATCAGGGTTCCTTTGGAACGCAGTGAGTACTCCTGATGACACCCCCACTAGGCCGCAGGCCTCCACCAGTCCTACCTCTGAAGGTGAGCCCTCTCTAAGAGACATATTCATGGCCATAACCTCCTGTAACACCTCCATTGCTGCCCTAGCCACAGATATTAAAGGAGTCAAAGCAGAAATAACTTTCTTGAGACAGGATGCACAAATGCTGAGGGAAAGGACCTCTGCAGTGGAGGGGAGAGTGAGCTCCATTGAGGATGATATGGCTCCCATGCAGAGGGACCTCACATACAACAACCACCTACTTATACAGCATTCATCTCGTTTGGAAGAATTGGAGAATAGGATGAGAAGGAATAACGTGAGGTTAGTGGGTCTGCCTGAGAGGGCTGAAGGGAAGAATCCTGTTGAATATATTGAAAACTGGCTGATAACTGCGTTTGGCAAAGAAGTGTTCACCCCATTGTTTTCCGTGGAGAGGGCTCACAGAGTTCCAGCTAGGCCCCCTCCTCCAGGAGGCCCTCCCAGACCCTTCCTCTTCAAACTGCTCCATTATAAAGATAGAGATGCTATACTACATAATGCCAGAGTCAAGCCTGCAGCTATGAGAGTTGATAATGCTAAGATCTCCTTTTTCCCTGATTTCTCTGCTGAGCTGCAAAAACAACGTGCTAAGTTCCTTGATGTCAAACGTCGCCTCAGAGATCTAGATGTAAAATATGCTATGCTGTACCCCTCCCGACTAAGAGTGGAGGCCCTGGGCTCTGTCCACTTTTTTGATCTACCATCCGCAGCTGCACAATGGCTGGATAGAGAAGAAAGATCGATCAGGGACAACCGCACTAGACGCCGTGCACAGCAAGATGAGTGATATACAACCTGAATCTTACTGATGCCCATACCTGGTCGTCAAGGCGGAAGAGGTGCTGATGTTTTACCCCTTCTTTGCTCATTGTCTGAGCTACCTGTTTTAGCTGTTGAGAAGATTGGACGCTTTTGTGCGCTTCCACTGCAGCCCTCATGTTGGCCTGGCACAGGCCCCTCTTTGCCATGCTGCATTTAAGTTTGGCCATGTTGGCCAGTTATTTCCTATTACTCTTTATTTTATTTTTATCCGGTTCCGGTTTTTATTCTTCCTTTTTAGAAGGCTCTTACTTGGGACATTCGCCACCGCTACCCCACCTACTCCTGAGGACCGAGGTCCCCGTCGTGACTGCTCCACCGATTAGATATGTCCTGCTGAGACTTCCACCATTGCTACATGACTTCCACTCCTTTATTTACCATCCCCCCGATTCACTTACTGCTCTATTGATGCCTACATGTTTTAGTGCTCTTTATTGCCCCGCATCAGGGCGGTCTGGGCATGCCAGAAACATCCTTAATGTATTAATGTATGCGCTGTCATGTCTAAGATAACTAGAATTATGTCCTGGAATATTAGGGGGCTAGGTAACCCTGTCAAACGTTTGGCTGTACTCCGTACAATTAAGAGGGTAACTGCTGATGTAGTTTGTCTACAGGAGACTCACTTCTCCCCGTCCCCCACGCCTCAATTTGCTGTGCGGCAGTTCAGCCACCAGTATCACTCTACTTTCTCGGTGTACTCGAGAGGGGTGAGTCTCCTGATTAAGCGGGGGGTACAGTTCTCGATGATAGAGGTCAAACTAGACCCTGATGGTCGATATGTTTTTGTTTTCTGCTCCCTCTACGGGACCAAATGTATTATTGCAGGGATGTATGTCCCCCCTCCATTTTCTACTACCATCCTGAGATTACTAACTGACTTTGTTGTCCGCTTCCCGGGTGTCCCGGTCCTGGTGATTGGTGATTTCAACAATTGCCTGGACCAGGCCAAAGATAGGTTGTCTGTGGGTAGGGGGAGTGTACCACTGAGAAAGACTGGGTCTACCCCGTTTGCCCGTCTGCTGTCAGAAATGGGCCTGATAGATGTCTGGAGGGTACATAATCCAGATGCTAAGGTATACTCGTGTCAGTCTGCTTCTTTGGGAGGATTGTCCAGAATAGACCTGGGGTTGGGAAATGAATTACTTCTACCAATGTTGGATTCCTCCCAATACCATCCCCGGCAGGTATCCGATCATTCCCCCCTAACGATAGATATCCGTTTTGGGATGAGTAGAGGCAATACCCTTTGGAAGCTTAACCCTTTCTGGCTCTCGCTAATCCCTGATCCAGACCCTATGCCAGATCTTCTCATCACCTTTTTTAGACATAATCTGGGTTCTGCAGGGCTGGATGTAGTTTGGGAGTCAGCCAAAGCTTTCATGAGAGGACAATTTATCAGAATAATCTCCCAGATTAAAACCTCCACTAAAGAATGGGAGTTGTCAGTCCTGAAGGAGGCAGGCGCCTCTGAGGCAAAATATGTTGCAGATCCCACAGATGAGACAAAACGTTCATGGTTGGCTGCTCAGTCTATGTTGAGAGATCTGTCACTGCAACTTGCCGAGAATAAACGTTTTTTCTTGCAACAGAGTCACTTTGAGGAGGGTGAGAACACAGGGCATATGCTAGCATTGCTGGCTAGGTCACAACAATCATCCTCCCACATTGTATCTATATTGGATGCCAACGGTACTCCATGCTATTCCACCAGTGACATCACGGAGACTTTTAAACACTTCTTTCAGGATGTTTATTCGTCCAAGGTTAAACCTTCCAGGAGTGACATTTGCTCCTTTCTGGATAAATACCCCCTACCTTGTTTGGCCGCATCAGATGCGGCTCAACTTAATGCCCCTCTAACTGAAGAGGAGTTATTGGAGGCTCTGTCTCATGCTAAAAACAGCCGAGCCCCGGGTGCTGATGGTCTACCGTCTGAGGTGTACAAGCGATATTCGTCTATACTTCTTCCCAACTTACTTAAAGTGTATAACCACGCACTCGAGAAGGGTTGTCTTCCTTCTTCCATGAATGAAGCCATTATAGTGGTACTGTTGAAACCCGGCAAAGACGCTCTGTCTCCGGACTCCTATAGACCAATATCGCTACTCACTTGTGATGTTAAACTGCTGGCTAGGATATTGGCGAATCGGTTGGCCAACTGTATACAAAAAGTGATTCATAGGGACCAATCCGGATTTATTCCAACTAGGTCCACGTCCCAAAATTTACGCAGACTCTTCCTGAATCTGCAAATCCCCACGGACAACATGGGCAACAGGGCGGTACTGTCATTGGATGCCGCCAAGGCATTCGATAGTGTGGAATGGCCATATCTATGGGAAGTATTAACTAGATTTGGAGTGGGTCCCTCATTCCTACGATGGGTCCAATTACTATATAGCGCCCCAACGGCGAGAATACGCATCAATGGGGGGGTCTCGGACTCCTTTAGCCTGGCTAGAGGCACCCGCCAGGGGTGTCCTCTTTCACCCCTGCTGTTTGCCATGGCCTTAGAGCCTCTGGCTATCCATGTTAGGGAATCACAAGATATAGTAGGATTCTGTAGGGGATCCAGAGAGGATGTTGTCTCCCTGTATGCGGATGATACTCTAATATACCTGGGTGACACTGTCGGTTCTCTGCAAAGTGTGATGAGCCTGATAGCTGCCTTTGGGCAGCTGTCGGGCTTCAGCATTAATTGGAACAAATCAGTACTTATGCCCCTGGACCCTCTCCCGGGCCCATTGCCTGCCTGCGCGAGAGCCATTGCTGTAGTCAATGAATTTAAGTATTTAGGGGTGCAGGTTACACCAGATCCTACCCATTATCTGGATAAAAACTTGTCCCCTTTGCTTCAGAGGTTTCGACTGAAGTGCTCTGCCTGGCAGAAACTACCACTCTCTGTTACGGGCAGAGTTAATCTTATAAAAATGGTATGGGCCCCTCAACTCCTCTATGTCTTTCACAATGCCCCAGTCTGGATAACACATAAATGGTTCTCCCGAATAGATGCCCAATTCAGGGAACTAATTTGGAATAACAAACCGGCGCGTATCAGCCTGCGCACTTTGCAACTCGCAAAGGACCGGGGTGGTATGGCGGTACCCAATGCCAGACACTACTATGTGGCTTCACAACTCCAACACCTGGGCAACTGGGGGGAGGTGGATAACTCTGACACTATTAGGTCCCTCATAGTTCCCGAGAACTCTAACATGCCGGCACTGGCATACCTTGATGCAGGTCTTACGCAATTTCCGAACACTCTCCCCACTATTAAACTATTGAATAAATTATGGGAATACGTAAGGTCCCTCTTTAAGATCAGAGAGGTCTGCCAGTTCACCCCAATATGGAAGAACAAATATTATAAGGAACTGTTCAAGCTCCAAGGGTTCAGTCTATGGGAGGGGGCGGGACTCCATTATATCATCCAACTATTTACTGGAACTGTACTTAAATCTTTTGAACATTTGAAGGAGGAATTTCATTTATTGAATTCTCAATTCTACCAATACCTACAACTGCGCCATGCTGTGCAGGGAGAAAGCAGGTTGTCTCCATTTGTCCAGACGGTACACCCTCTGACAAGGGATGTCCTCTTGACAGGTGAGAAGACGGGAATGATATCTCGGATATATACCAGGCTCCTCAATTTGACCCATGACGCTAGTGGACTTCCCTGTAGGAAGGGATGGGAACGAGACTTGGGGCCTATAGATGGAGACGTATGGGATCTCTGCCTGACGTCTGCTCCCCAGGTCTCAGTCTCTGCTTCACAGAGGCTGTCTCATTTATACCTCTTGCATAGGGTGTATAGAACCCCAGCCAGATTACATAAATGGGGCATCAGGGATTCGCCTTTGTGTCCGAAATGTGAAGCACATACTGGCGATCTACTACACATGATGTGGAAGTGTCCCAAACTTTTTCGTTACTGGAAATATGTACTTGACACTATCTCTATGGTGTTCCAGATACCGACCTTGCAGGACCCAGTTGTGTGCCTGCTTGGTGCCCTGGAGTTGCCCGAACTATCGCCCAGTGGACATGTTGCTGTGCTACGTTTACTTTACATCGCCCGCAAAGAAATTGCGCGGCACTGGATTACTCCGAGGGTACCAACGGGCGGGCAATGGGTAACGCGAGTTAACAGTATTCTGATTCGGGAGAAACTCACGTATCAACATCGCAATGTCCTACGAAAATTTTACTCAATGTGGCAATCCTGGTTAGATGTCCCGGGATTAGGCCCCCTTCAGTTGGTGAGGGACAGACTGTTGCTAGGCTAACCTATCCGTGGCGGGGATGGAACAGGATTGGGCTATGTGATAGTATGAGAGGGGTGGACAAACTAGTGGAGGTGCTGTGATGCACAAAACTCCATGTGGTAGCTGGCGATTGAAAAAAAAAATGCAGGAGAGCCATGACTGTGTTATAGCCTTCAGTTGCTGTTCTCTCTATTACTCTGAAGGGTCTTTCCTTCTACATTCTTTGTTTGTTTCTCTTTTTTCTCTTTTCTTTTCTTTTTCTTCCTCTTTTCATCTCTTCCTATTTCTCCCCCCCTGTGGTTATGTTAGGCTATGGTGTACACACTCAGGTTCTGTCAGCTTGGATACACTCCCTTTTATGCAGTAACATATGCATCGGTACTCCTATCCTTATGTTTGCTTTATTTGCAATTCACTGATTGATTGTATTTATACTGATGTCCGTGACAAGCTTAGTTATGGTATTGATGTAAGGCTCTGCTGGATGTATGCACCTACCACTGCAAAAATCTTAATTACGACCTGTCTGTGTATGTCTATGTACCTTTTCTTTGTTTAAAATAAACTTTTTCTGATTTAAAAAAAAAAATATATGCCATGTTATAATAACAGAAACCTAATATTTATACAGAGTATGTAACAAAAAATGAGCGAATGAGCCTTTTTCCCCATTGAATTCCTAAAGGGCCGTAAGAACATTGCAAGATCATCCTGTCATTAGTCACCAGCCCAGGAGAAGGTCAGACAAAACATTTATCATCAGCACAATCAGTTTATCAGCACCTTGTTGCAGAGAAATGGAGACTTGGTCACGCTGCATTCACTTTTCAAACACCGTGACGAAAAGTTCCTAATCAAAACAGACATTAATATTTGCAGGGCAGAGCTTAAACTATCCTAACAAAAATAATTGTTAAATTTTTTCCTTGAAGAAAAAAAAGATCTTCCCTAAATCAGCAGCAATTCGCTGTCAGACATCTTGGATGAAATCATTGCTTGAACAAATAAACACAGATTCATACAGATCTCTGCTCTGGGAGCATATGAACACAATTATTTCTTGCCTTCCATACACAGAAATAAGAATGAAGCCAGAAAATGTTATTTTTACTTTACTGCAAATAATATCTTTTACTATGATTGGGATGTTACAATAAACTTATTTTTGTATTATTGATTAAACTCCTGGGATCGAATGTGGCTTGATACACCCTAATATTTGGAATAACATTAAATATGTTGTAAATTAACTTATGGCTAATTTCCGTAATTTTTGTTACAAACATTAACCACTTAAGGACCGCCGCATGTACATTTACGTCGGCAGAATGGCACCGACAGGCACATCAACGTGTATATATACATTGGTGCCTTGAGGTGGGTCGGGGGTCCGATCGGGACCCCCCCGGTACATGCGGCGGTCCCCGCGGCTGTATGAGCGATCCGACAAGAGGGGGCGGCTATTCGTTTTTGTCCGCCCCCTCCGGATCGCTCTCAGTCAATACGCGCGCCCCCCCGCCCTGTCACTTCCTCCTCCTGTGTAAACACAGGGGAAGGAGGAAGCGATGTGATCTCTCCCTCGGCGTTTTTTTCAACCACCGCTGAGGAGAGATCACATCACAAGTAAGTCTGCACTAACACTACACTGACACACAGACACACAGGCACATTTAACCCCCGCGATCGCCCCCCTTCCCCCCTGTCACAGTGTCACTGAATGCAGTAATTATACATGTATGATTACTGTATTTAGTGTCAGTGTGACAGTTAGTGTGACAGGCAGTTAGTGTTAGGTCCTGGGTAGCCCCCGTACCCCCCCTAATAAAGTTTTAACCCCTTGATCACCGCTCTAGTTAACCCTTTCACTCCCTATTGCCAGCATCGCTAAGCGATCATTTTTTCTGATCGCTGTATTAGTGTCGCTGTTCCCGCTAGGTAGCTAATTTTTTTTTATTGAGATTTTTTTTTTACTAAAGACATGTGGCTAAATAAATTTTGGCCTAAATGTTTGACTAAAATTTAGTTTATTGATTTTTCTTATAACAAAAAGTAAAAAATATTGATTTTTTTTCAAAAATGTCGCTTTATTTTTGTATATAGCGCAAAAAATCAAAATCGCAGAGGCGATCAAATACCACCAAAAGAAAGCTCTATTTGTGGGAAGAAAAGGATGCGAATTTTGTTTGGGAGCCACGTCGCATGACCGCGCAATTGTCTGTTAAAGCGACGCAGTGCCGAATTGTAAAAACCCCTTGGGTCATTTAGCAGCGTATTGGTCCGGGTCTTAAGTGGTTAAAGTGCCAGCAAGTAAAGGTGGTTTGTACTCATTATGGAGATGTTTAAATTTTATTTTTTTTGTTTTATTTGATTTATTAACACTAAAGTAAGATTCTTTATGCACCATGTCTTAATGTGTTTTAAAAAGTTCCCACATATCCCCCCCTTGATAGGGATAGGAGGGATTTTCCAATTAGTGTAATTGGGCTTGTGGTGGTATAGAGCTTATAAGGACGATTTATTGTATTTTTGTGTATGAGGTTATGAGTAAGCACTAGTCACAGTGCAAAATGTGTCAACTTTTACCATACCCCGCACTGTCTGTCATGTCTTTTGCATAAAGGATCATTAACCTCCCTGGCGGTATGATTCTTTAAGATTTTAGGTGCTGAAAGCGGTACCATTATTTGCAAGGGAATTTGGCGTTTTATACTGTAGGCTTGTAATTCTTAGGAATAACTCACTTAAATCTATCCAAACAAGAGTCTAATAGGCATCCCGGGTATGATTTTTTTTTTTTTATTAAAAATTATAATATAATAAATAATTATAAAAAATTATAACAAATAATAATATAATTATAGTAAAAATTATTCAATAATGTAATCGAATCAAAATCACTGAAATTTGCTCAGTTGCAGAATTTTTGCTGTCATTATTTTTTTTTTTTATGACGAATTTCCCCACAAATCGCTATCGCTAAATTCTGCAAGTGATTATAATTTATTATCGCTGTTTTCTAGCTGATCTAAAACCATTTTTGACATAAAGGGACACTTTTGGTTGCTATGGGCAATCTACAGTTTGCAGGCAGAAAGAACACTTTTTATTATATAAAAGAACATGCAGGGCACTCGACAGACCACTAGGGACATGGGGGGTGTGTATTTTTTACATACAGTACTGTAATCTATAAGATTACAGTATACTGTATGTAAAGTGTTTGTTTACTTTTTTGAATTTGGCGCCGTTCTCCGCTCCCGTGCGTCGTAACGTTGCAGGGAACGGAGCTCGTTGGCACACGGGGACGCTGTGTGAATCTAACGAGCACCCGCTCGCTCACACAGCGTGGATGCATCGCTGGATCCAGGAAGAAGGTAAGACAGCGCGCGCTGCAGGCTCTGCATGTCTACCCCGAGCGTGACTCGGGGATACCGATCTTGGCAGGAAAAAAACACCCCGAGTCATGCTCGGGAACACCGCCAGGGAGGTTAAAGGTGAAGTGTTGCAGCGAATTCCAGATTTCTTTTGATTGGCAGCAAGTAAAATTTAGTAATAGATCAACTGATAAATTACCAGGTATGTTTGTGGCCCTCTTTTTGAACTTAATTTAGAAAAAGAATTTCATTATAGTAGCTGCATATGATAGTCACTAGACATGTGCAGACCGGAATATTTCGTTTCGTTTTTTCGTTTTCGTTTGGAAAATAAATTTATTTAGTTACTCCCAAAAATCGTTTTGATTTATTTCGTTTTTCGTTGGGGAATAGCTTTTGTCCGAAAATCCAATAATACTTGGTTTCTGTCGAATGGTCAAAAGAATATTTGACGGAACGTCGAATCGTTACGTCGAATTGCACATTTCCGTCCGCCTACAAGAATTCTAATGTTGTATGACTAGTAATAATGTCAAATCTATTTTCTCATAAATCGAAATCTATTCTCTGTAATGTCGAATCTATTATTTCTATAGTGTCGAATCTTTTCTCTATAATGTCAAATCTTTTCACTATAATGTCGAATCTTTTCCCTATAATGTCGAATCTCTCTATATCGAATTTTTACCGCAACGAAAATAAAGCATTTTTTATGTCGGATCTTTTGGTTTTCGTTCCTTGCGCTTTTAACAAACGATAACGAAAAAGCCTGATTTTCGGACGAAAAAGCATTCTAACGAAAACAAATGCACATGTCTAAGGCCGCGTACACAGGATCGAATTTATCTGCTGAAAACGGTCCGACGGACCGTTTCAGCAGACAAATTCGATCGTGTGTACGGGCGATTAGACAGGTTTTTCCAGCAGACAAATTTTTAAGCATGCTTTAAAATCTGTCTGCTGGGAACCCGTCCATCCGACATGTCTGCTGGTTAGTACACTAACCAGCGGACATATCTGCCCGCACATGCGTCGAATGGATTCGACGCATGCGTGGACGTTTTTTACTTCCTGGTGCGGTGACGTGGCGGCGTCAATGTCACCGCCACGTCACCGCGCTGTCTGCCGGCGGGGATTTTGGTTTGATCGTGTGTACACGATCAAACCAATATATCCCAGCAGACAAATCCGATCAAACCGGTCTGTCAGACCGATTTCATCGGATTTATTTAGTGGTGTGTATGCGGCCTTATAGTCACTGCTAATTTCACCACCAGCTTCATTCATAATCCATAAACCAACAGATATTGTGGTCTCCAGACTGAATAAATTACCCAAATTTTCTTTCCGATGTACAGAATACATGATCTCCTGCTTACCTTCAAGCCTTGAATATTACCAAACAATAGATGAAAACAAATGTGCTTAAATGGAACTAGTCCTATGACTGGCGCTCTTTTGTCATTCAAAAGATTTTTATTGCCCATTATAGATTTTTCCAAAGAAAGTACAGTAAAACCTTGGTTTGAGAGCGTTTTGCAAGATAATCAACATTTTTTGATACATTTTTACATTTATATACAAGCGATGTCTTGATATACAAGTAGCGTCATGTCACAACTGAGTATAAAAGAGAAGAGACGCGCCTCTGATGCCTCGTACACACAACATCAAGAAAAATGCTGGCAGAGCGTTTTTGCCAAGAAAAACGATCATGTGTATGTTTTTCGTAGAGAAAACTGTTGTGGATCTCGACGAGAAAAAAAAAGAATATGCTCTCTTTTTTCTCGTCAGGAGTCTCAATTTTTTCGTCTTGATTCTCGTCGGGCTGGTTTACGACGAGAAACACGTGTGTATGCTTAGAAACCCGCGCATGCTCAGAATAAAGTATGAGACGGGAGGGCACCTTCGGTAAAAGTAGCGTTCGTAATGCAGATAGCACATTCGTCACGCTGTAACAGACTGAAAAGCGCGAATCGTCTCTCACCAAACTTTTACTAACACGCGGTAACATGAGATTAGCAAAAGCAGCCCCAAGGGTGGCGCCAATGGAATCGAACTTCCCCTTTATAGTGCCGTCGTACGTGTTGTACGTTACCGCGTTTGAGAACGACGAGATTTTGTCTCGACAGTGTGTATGCAAGGGAAGCTTGACAAGAATCTCGTCAAGCTTAACAAGAACTTTGTCGAGAAAAACAACGTTTCTTTTACGACGAGATTCTCGGTCGTGTGTACGAGTCATAAATGTTGCAATATGGTTACATTTAAAGAAGAAACATTTAGCAACATATTGCTACACTTAGAGGCACCTCTCCTTTTTACACTCTGTAGATCTTGCTGACTTTTACTTCTAATCTCCTTGTGGAGGCTTCCATTTGTGGATGGACATTTTATGGTTACACAACCTGGTCACAATGCTATAATTTTTTTATATGGATTATAAACTGAAGGACTGAGTGAATAAATGGTTGTGGAACTAATCATTTGAGTTTCCATTATTTCTGGGGAAATTTGCTTTCATATACAAGTGCTTTGGATTACAAGCACGTTTCTGGAACAAATTATGCTCGCAATTCAAAGTTTACTGTAATATATAAAAAAAGACACATTTTTAGCTTTACAAAACTTTGCAGGGCACAGGAAAGGTACATAATAGATAAAAATGTCAGTTATTGCAGTGACTGGCACTCTTATCATGGAAAGTAAGAGCATTACTGCTGCCTTCAAACCCAACTGCTTTAGGATCATTGACCTCTACTGATGACTCTTGTTTTTTTTATGACCAGACTGATCATATTCAATGTCACCACCGTTCTCTTCTCATTTCTTCTAGTAGTACCATAATCACCATATTACTCAGATGCAGCATTAGTTATAGTTCCAGTATTAATCAAATTAGAAATAAATGGAGCACCGAGTTGGGTTCATATATGTCTTGTTAAATATACATATCTTGTGATTTCTTTCTACTAACACAACCTCATATGACCGGCTGTAAAAAGTGAGGAGAGACACTGGGGAGGGTGAGAGGCCGTCAGATGTCCCCATAAAGAAGGAAAACTGTAAAAAAAAAGACACAGGGGGAGTTGAGATGCTGTCAGATGTCACCTTAAACATAAATTAGCATGTAATTTGTGGCAGGAATTGACAAAAGTGAACTTTGAACCTCTGTTTCAGTTTGTACATATTTTTTTTTGCCATTATTAAAAAAGCAGTACTGGGCTGACATAGGGAATTGTATTTGGAATCCAACAGATGTCTCCTCCACGGAGAGAGGACATTCATGTCTTCTTTAGTACAGCTGCCCTAAACCTTGCTTCTAGACTGGACATGACAAACCATATATATCCCAATCCTGGCAGTTGCACTGTGTGTGAATATTGCAGTATAAGGAGCTTTAGGGCCATTAGTAACAGAAATAATGTACCGTGTACCAACTTAACAAATATTTCAATTGTTTTTCAGATAGGATTACTTTATATCAATGCTTTTAATCCATTTGATTTTGGATTTATTGAAGATCCTGGTATTTGAATTTCAAACTATGCAATTCTTTTGTCATCTGTATAACGTGGCTGATCATTGCTTTATCTCATTCTGATGTTGTCCTATAAACCTTGTTTTTATCAAGATGTACTTATTCTCTGAATAAAGATCCTTTTGATGTTGAACTTGAAGTGTCTATGTAAGGATTCATTTCTTTGCATAACCTCAAGCTAAACCTTTGGAACAGATGCAAGGCCAAATGACAGGATTGTACACTGAAAATGATTAATTGCTAGACAGCTTTGTACTGGAAGTGTAGACATATTGGATGGCTCTGATAAATCTCTATATTCTAAATGTGCATATTTTACTATAATTCTTGTTATTTGCGTCAAAAAATGATGAATAACAGAGGAGTTACCTCTGCGTTTTGGTCTGTGCTTACAAAGATTTAAAGGGTCACTAAAGGAAAAAATTTTTTTAGCAAAATAGCTTTCTTTACCCTAATGCAGTCCTGGTTTCATGTCCTCATTGTTCGTTTTTGCTGTAATCCTTCTCTGTTCTGCACACTTCCTGGTTGTCTGTTTCCTTTGGAAAAAAAGTACTGGGAGCTTCTCTCTGTAGTCTCTAATCAAGAAGGTGTGATTATTGTGTGTCTAAAACCCCTCAGAGCCAATCAGTTTAATTTTAAAAACAAACACTGCCCTGTATTGGCTCTGTGTCTCTGTCCTTCACACAAGCATGAAACTAGATGAACAACGAAACTGCAGGCACATTATATCATTGATTTTGATCTATTTTTAATAATTTTTGTTAAGGAATTGGTTAACTATTATGTCTCTATACCCTGTAAACAGTAATTTCAGCAAAACTATTTTTTTCCTTTACAACTTCTTTAAGGCTTCATCACTAGGAGTGAGGGAATCTTCCTAAGTTTGATCTGTAGTAAGTTTGTTGCACTCCATGAAACTTACCTTATCATCGAACCCCATAGATATCTATGTAGGACAAATCAATAAAAAAGTTTAGCCATTTTTAAGGTTAATAGGTGAGGTGTTGGCAAATAAGGGCATGGGGAGCTGGGCATTGGCATTGGATACTTTTATAGGAAAAATATCAAACATTTCTATTAGATGCTTGGGAAATACCTGTGAACTAACTGGATGTGGCATTATGGAACAGTACAACTTTTCAAGGACAGCGTAAGCAAACCTTAATTTTTGCATTACATATATTGGATGTGCAATTAAAAAAAAAGCTACACAACAACAACCCCCCACCTATGGCATCTGAGCCTTACTTTTATCAAGGCCTTTTTACTGTAGCCCTTATCATAAAATCTAGTGGAAATTTTCTGACATGGGTTGCCCCAGAGTGTCAGCTACCCAGCTGTGATTTATTTTTTTTCTTTTTTTAACTTATTTTTTTTTATTATGTATTTTATGTTTATGTGTGTTTATATTGTTTGTCAAAAACTCAGTATAATCGCGTCTGTTCAAATGACCAGAAAAGAAAACACTGAACCTAGCGCACAATGGCTGTCAAAAAAGACACTGAAATTAATCTGTCTCTATATAAAGGTCAGCAGTAAGAGCGGCTGTTATAAAATAAAATCTGTATGAAGGGTTATGTACACAAAATTAATGTTCTAAACGTATCATCAATCTATAGCACATTAACAGCGCTAACTGGTTCATAACCTGATCTCAGAACCTGAAAATGTGAATTAACACACCCTGCTTTTGAGAACCACAAGTAATACAAAAAAATGCATGTAAACGCATGCATATAAGCGCAAGGGTATGCAACCTTATATCAAAAGTACATGCGTTCTAGTAACTGGTTCATAACCTGTTCTCAGAACCTGATAATGTGAATTAACACACCCTGCTTTTGAGAACCACTAGTAATACAAAAAAATGCATGTAAACGCATGTATATAAGCGCATGGGTATGCAAACTTATATCAAAAGTACACGCGTTCTAGTCACTACAAAATGAATAGGTAAGTGCTACTGAAAATGCATATGTGATTATAATAAAATGAAAATAAAAATGAAGTGACATAAAATAAATTAAATAAAATGGTATGACATATATAAAATGGCATATATAAAAGATATGCTGTTATTAGCGCAAGTCCATGAATTAGTCCTATATATCAGGATATGGAGAGCCCTTGAATCAAAAGGTTCCTGTAATTTAGGCTTGCATCAAATAAACAGAATATTTGCCTCGACGGGATCCCCCAAGAGGACCTCACTCACCAGATAGACGAGATAATTGTGCAGTCAGACACCTGTTGTTTCACAAACGGCTGAAAGGCTCCTCTCAAATTCCTCTCCTCTCTGGTCAATGTAAAGTGCACTAATCCTCCCATAGGAGGATTAGTACACGTGGCCTTGCCCTGACGCGTTTCGTGATTGGACAGCAGTCCAGGAACGTCTTCAGAGGGCCCAACTAGCCAATCGAGTTAGCGGCATCCCGGGACTCACGGCGTCAGGAGGAGGAATCCCCCGGCAGACAGCACAGTGAGAGCCGCTCTACGTATGGACTAGCTTTTTTAGCGCTGACTTTTAAAACCCCAACCTTGTAAGTGTAACTTTGAAGAGATCCCATGTTTAATAAAATGCAGTTTTACACTATGTGGAGTATCTCTTCTTTCCTTACATGATCTTACGTCTATGGGAGGATTAGTGCACTTTACATTGACCAGAGAGGAGGGGAATTTGAGAGGAGCCTTTCAGCCGTTTGTGAAACAACAGGTGTCTGACTGCACAATTATCTCGTCTATCTGGTGAGTGAGGTCCTCTTGGGGGATCCCGTCGAGGCAAATATTCTGTTTATTTGATGCAAGCCTAAATTACAGGAACCTATTGATTCAAGGGCTCTCCATATCCTGATATATAGGACTAATTCATGGACTTGCGCTAATAACAGCATATCTTTTATATATGCCATTTTATATATGTCATACCATTTTATTTAATTTATTTTATGTCACTTCATTTTTATTTTCATTTTATTATAATCACATATGCATTTTCAGTAGCACTTACCTATTCATTTTGTAGTGACTAGAACGCGTGTACTTTTGATATAAGTTTGCATACCCATGCGCTTATATACATGCGTTTACATGCATTTTTTTGTATTACTAGTGGTTCTCAAAAGCAGGGTGTGTTAATTCACATTATCAGGTTCTGAGAACAGGTTATGAACCAGTTACTAGAACGCATGTACTTTTGATATAAGGTTGCATACCCTTGCGCTTATATGCATGCGTTTACATGCATTTTTTTGTATTACTTGTGGTTCTCAAAAGCAGGGTGTGTTTATATTGTTTATTTGGCATTTTTTCAGACTTGCCTGGCCTATATATTCTATCCAAGGGGGAAATTTCTCGCGCTAAAGGTGAATAAATTAATTAATACGGAATCAATTACTGAGAATTAATCAACTAATTAATTAATTAAATAATTAAAGTGACAAAAAAATGAATAAATAAATAAGTGAATAAAGGTATCCAGCATCAACATTAAACATGTGATATACACGAAAACGATATATATTGCCATAGGCTACCCAAGCTTCCATAATGCAGGAGGAAGAGCAGAGAACAGCAAATCCAAGAGGAAATTCTATAGCCAAGGGTAAGAGCAGGCAGCAGCAAAACGTTAAGCACGTCACAGGTAAAGGTGCTGCTATTAATATTATTATACATGATTTATATAGCGCCAACAATTTGTGCCACGCTTTACATCATGAGGGCAGACAAATGTATGCATAAAAAGAGACTTAAAGGTGCTGTTATTATTATTGTTATACATGATTTATATTGCCCCAACAATTTGCGCAGCGCTTTTCGATATTAGGGCAGACAGTACAGTTACATTATAATTTATTACAGGAAGAAACCGAGGGCTGTTTACTGAGGTTGTAGGTGGCAAGCCATGCCCCTTTACTCCTCTTTCAACTTTTCTTTTCTCATATTCCTGAACCTGAACCTTCTTCTCCTCGTTTCCCCCTCTACCACTTCCACTTCTTCCTCTATTCCCTTCAATCCTACCTCTCATCCAACTGTTTTTTTCAAATCCTTAGGTGGTATACAAGGTAGCGAAGGGTTGACAAAGCATTTCTCTTCTTACTCCTCCCAGGCGCAGAGCAACAAGCCCTATTCATCCTCCTCCTCTTCTTTAGCAAATCCTGCCAAAATTCCATAAACTGGCTATGAGAAGTCAATAGAATTGGAGCACACTGCTATCCCATAAGGTAAAGCTTAATTTTACAAAAACATCCATATCACATGCAAGGGAAATAAAAAAAACAGCAGTTTTGTTTGCACGTGATTGGATGATGGAAATCAGCAGAGCTTCCCCTTATTTACTAAGCTCTGGAGTAACCGAGTTAACAGTGTGCAACTGCACTTGCAAAGTGCCTTTAGCAAATCAACCCCAATGTCTTCCATGCCATCCACTTCAGCTAATAAAGCTTAAATTATGCTAGATTAGATGTTTCACAGGTAACAATAGTTGGGGAATGACAGCTGTGAATCTGGAATTGATGCAATACTCGTTGCTTCCAGGTTCATTATTTGCAGTCGGGATTTTGGAATGGATGTTCCCCGATCACCTCCTGCTGTCAAAGATACAGCCATTTATCTTGGTTCCAGGCTCCCTGGAGGAATGGGAGAACCTAGGAAGCACTGCGGACCCTATCAGGGATGGGGATGTGGAGGATGGCTCTAAAATAAACACTAATGCCGTGTACACATGGTCGTTTTTTGCGATGAAAAAAAACGACGTTTTCTGTGAAGTAAAACACAACGTTTTTGAAACGTCACTTTTCAAAGACAATTTTGCATACACACCATCGTTTTTTCACAAAAAGCGAGGTTACGTTCACCACTCTTTTCCATTGAAGCTCGCTTCATAACTAGCTTCTGGGCATGCGCGGGTTGAAAAACGTCGTCTTGAACGACGTTTTTGCTACACACGGTGACTTTTTGTGAAACAAAAAACGACGTTTTGAAAAACGACACAAAAAATTCAAACATGTTGGAATTTTTTTTTGGTCGTTTTTTTGAAGACAAAAAACGACGTTTTGCCCACACACGATCAATTTAAATGACGTTTTAAAAAACTTTGTTTTTTTTCATCGCAAAAAACGACCGTGTGTACGCGGCATAAGGCCCAGATTCACAGAGCGATTACGCCTGTCTAACTGGTGTTAGACAGGAGTAATTTCAAATTTCGCACGCCGTATCACTAGTTTGAATCCTCAAACCATGATACGGCGGCGTTGGGCTTCGATCTGACAGGCTTACGTCTTCGTACGCCTTCGGATCTACGCTGCGATCTTTTTGCGGCCGCTGGGTGGAGTTTGTGTCGTTTTCAGCGTCGGGGTATGCAAATTAGCTTTTTACGGAGATCCACGAAGTTACGAGCGTCGTTCGCAATCGCGTACGTCATTTTTTCGCCACGTAAAGTTAAACCAGCTTTTAGCTGGTCTAACGTTATGCGGCCCATGTTAAGTATGGCCGTTGTTCCCGCGTCGACTTTCAATTTTTATTTTATTTTTTGCGTAAGTCGTCCAGGAATAGGAATGTCCGTAAACGACGCTACTCAAAAAAAATGACGTAACGACGTGATTTCGCGCAATGCACGGCGGGAAATTTCTGAACGGAGCATGAGCAGTTCGATCGCGGCGGGGACGCGCTTAATTTAAATGCCTCACGCCCCCTATTCGCGTATTTTGATTCCGCCGGGAGAAATACACTACGCCGCCGTACCTTATGGGCCAAAATCTCTCTGAATTCCTCCTAGAGCCAGGTAAAGTACGGCGGCGTAGAGTATCTCTGATACTCTGCGGGAATCTAATTCTTACTGAATCTGGCCCTAAGCTGCTATAACCACTTGATTACCAGAAAGTTTATAAAAGTGCTTTGGTAGTTGCACGCAGCTCCCAAACTACATAATTGTTGACTACATCGAAAAACAAGGAGGAGGGTTGGGGTGCTGACTGTAAAGATGAGGAGGAAATGAGACAGGCTTGTATTTATTATTATCTTATTGCATTAGAATTTGGCCACTGGAGGCATAGCTGCATGGGGAAATACATATAGCCATAGACAGCCTGCCATTCTCCAAATCAGGTTTCTTTTATGGGGAGAGTTATTTTATTTTGTTTTGATAGGGCTTTTTTTTTCATGGCTTTAAAGCATACATTTATTACAGACAAAAGCCAAAGCTGCCCTTTTCAGCAAGTCACTGCATACTTCAGCCAAAACAAAACATATTTGGACAATTTCTTTATTAAAAAAAAAACAACAGAGGTCATATTTTAATGTTAAACATTGTTTTTTATATTTTACATATTTTTAAATGTAGTATTTTTTTTTTTTACATTTATTAATTTATTTATTTTCCCTATAAGGTCATCCCTGTCCTGGTCAAGTAAACACAGGCAGGGATGGTAATTGGTTGCTACCTTAGGTAAGTAGGAAGTTCTAGGCCATTAACACCACGCTGTCCCATTCAAGGGCGGATCCAGAGTCTAGTCTCGGGAGGGGCACTGACAGAAAATAAGGTGTTGCTTACAGAACTCAATTAGGTGTCCGATGTGTCCGCTGCAATGTTGCAGTACTGCTAAAAAATCAATGATCCCCGCCATTACTAGTAAAAAAATATTTAAATATGAATGCCATAAACCTATCCCATGGTTTGTAGACGATTGTCAGGGACTGCAGACGTGGTACAAGAGATGGTCAGAGACTGCAGACATGGTACAGGAGATGGTCAGAGACTGCAGACGTGGTACAAGAGATGGTCAGAAACTGCAGACGTGGTACAAGGGATGGTGAGAGACTGCAGACGTGGTACAAGGGATGGTCAGAGACTGCAGACGTGGTACAGGAGATGGTGAGAGACTGCAGACGTGGTACAGAAGATGGTGAGAGACTGCAGACGTGGTACAGGAGATGGTGAGAGACTGCAGACGTGGTACAGTAGATGGTGAGAGACTGCAGACGTGATACAAGAGATGGTCAGAGAATGGAGACATGGTACAAGAGATGGTCAGAGACTGCAGACATGGTACAAGAGATGGTCAGAAACTGCAAGCGTGGTACAAGAGATGGTCAGGAAAACTGCAGACGTGGTACAAGGGATGGTCAGAGACTGCAGACGTGGTACAGGAGATGGTCAGAGACTGCAGGCATGGTACAAGAGATGGTCAGAGACTGCAGATGTGGTACAAGGAGATGGTCAGAGACTGCAGACGTGGTACAAGGAGATGGTCAGAGACTGCAGACGTGGTACAAGAGATGGTCAGGAAAACTGCAGACGTGGTACAAGAGATGGTCAGGAAAACTGCAGACGTGGTACAAGGGATGGTCAGAGACTGCAGACGTGGTACAGGAGATGGTGAGAGACTGCAGGCATGGTACAAGAGATGGTCAGAGACTGCAGACGTGGTACAAGGAGATGGTCAGAGACTGCAGACGTGGTACAAGAGATGGTCAGAGACTGCAGATGTGGTACAGAAGATGGTCAGAGACTGCAGACGTGGTACAAGGGATGGTCAGAGACTGCAGACGTGGTACAAGGGATGGTCAGAGACTGCAGACGTGGTACAAGGGATGGTCAGAGACTGCAGACGTGGTACAAGAGATGGTCAGAGACTGCAGACGTGGTACAAGGGATGGTCAGAGACTGAAGACATGGTACAAGAGATCATTGCATCCTCACTGTGTATATGAACGCAGCCCCACCTTTGTATATCAATGCAGTCCCACTTTTGTATATCAATGCAACCCCACTTTTGCATATCAATGCAACCCCACTTTTGCATATCAATGCATCCCCACTTTTGCATATCAATGCATCCCCACTTTTGTATATCAATGCATTCCCACTTTTGTCTATCAATGCAGTCCAACTTTTGTCTATCAATGCAGCCCCGCTTTTGTCTATGAATGCAGCCACACTGTGCACGGCACTCACCATGGCATTGCCTCGATCACACACAGCAGGCATCTCCTCTCCCGACGTGTGTCATGGAACAAACAGGAGCTGAAGGTCTGTGTTCAGTAGGCCAGTGTGCTCTAGCAAGGTCCCCCCTAGACAGGCTTGTGTGATAGACAAAACACTGATTGTCAGGAAAGGTCTTGGCAGTATGGAGCACACAGCCCTTCCTGCGTTCAGGTGTGACCTGAATGCAATCAGCACGCCTCTATAATACCCGGCGTGTGTAATCACTCCTCGCCCTGGTATCTGTCTACTAACCTGATCCTGAGATCTGATATCTGACCCTGAGCCTGCTGTCCCCTTTCTGGACTTCTGATCTGATCCGACCTGACCTGATCCCTCTCCTGGACATTCCCTTCCTGCCCATTCCCTGTCTGCAGCTTCTTCTGTGATCTCTTCGTATATGACCTCGGCTTGGCTTTTGGTTTATGATTACGGCATTTCCCCTTCACTTATATATGCTTTGTTGCTATTTGTGCACTGTTTGTCTTCACCTGTTTTGTTCACCTTGTAAATAAACACCTTTTATTTCACTGCATACAGTGTTGGTCTCCTCTGTGTAGGCACACAGTACTGGTCTATTTAGAATCCCTGACACTGGTTCAATCAGTGTTCCATCCCCATCTACTATCACACGAGCAGGTCTAGCACAGGCAGCACAGCCGAACACAGATCCAGCTCACACACAGCCAGAGATGCCTGATGTCAGCAGGAGAGAGGGGAGTGCTGCAGTCAGCAACAGCTCAAAGCAGCCTCAGGACAGGCAGCCTACCAGCCCTGGTGATGAGAGAGAGAGAGAGTGACAGACTCAGCAGCAGCAGCTGCAGGCACCGCAAAGCAGTTTAAAAAAAATGATAAAAAAAAAAGTTATAAAAAATAAATAAAACAATATATAAAAAAAATTTCAAAAAACATTTATTAAAAAAAGGGGGTTTGACACATGGGGCCCTGGGGACCTCTGAGCCCTTTAATAAAAATATATCTATATATAAAAAAAGAGAAAAAAATAAATAAAATATAAAAAAAATTAAAAAATATTAAAAAAAAGGAGGGTTGTCCTCCGGGGGCCCTGGGGACCTCTGTGCCCTTTAATAATAATACTAACAATAATAATAATAATTTTATATATATATATATATATATATATATATATATATATATATATATATATATATATATATATATATATGTATATATACAAATTTAATAAAAAAAGGGGGGTGGTCATCTGGGGCCCTGGGGATCTCCGGGCCCCTGGGGACCTCCAGACCCCTAAAAAAAATGGCACTTTAATAAAAAAATAAAATAAAAAAATATATTTTATTTTTTAAAATAAATAAAAAAAGGGGGGTTGCCATACGGGGGCCCTGGTGGCCTCCGGGACCCTGGGGACCTCCGGACTTCTAAAAAAAATAAAAGAAACAAAATTGGCCCTTTAATAAAAAATAAAATAAAAATATGTTAAAAAAATTTTTTTGTTAATAAAAAAATAAATAAAAAAAGAGGGGTTTGCCATCTGGGGCCCTGGTGGCCTCCGGGCCCCTGGGGACCTCCGGACCCCTAAAAAAAAAGCCAATGTGACATGATTGCCTCGGGGGGGGGGGGCAATTGCCCCGTTGCCCCCCCCTGGATCCGCCGTTGGTCCCATTGCAAAAACAAAAAATGGTTCCTTGCAATATGAAGCCATCTCCTCCATTATTTCTAATGGGCTCAAAGGGCCATTTCTGAGGAGCAGAGAGAACCAGGTTAGGTCTTAAAGTATAAGTTTAGGGTATACCATACCCCACATTTTAAATCGTGCCTTCATAAAGCCTGTCATACATTTTAGCATAAATCACAATTTTTATTTATTTTTTACTTGTATCTCTATGTGGTCATGTGACCGCAAAGCTCTATCTCCTCTGTGTAATGTACAGCTGGTGGTAGAAAACACTTTCCATGGGTAGAGTCACTGTTCTATGGAATTCAACCATGTTGCACAGAGAAGCAAGAGCTTTGCAGTCACATATCTGCATATCCAAACCAGTAAAAAATTCTTGCGCGCTACTATGTTCTAGTAGACACGATCAGATTTTCCGTCAGAAGAACCTTGGATGGTTATTCCTACGGAATTCCGCTCAAGCTTGGCTTGCATACACACGGTCACACAGAAATTAGTTTTTTTAAAACATTTTTGGGGATATTTATTATAACAAAAAGTAAAAAATTGCATTTTTTTTTCAAAATGGATGCTCTTTTTTTTTAAAGTGCAAAAATAAAAAGCTGCAGAGGTGATCAAATACCACCAAAAGAAAGCTCAATTTGTGGGGAAAAAAGAACACATTTTTTTTTGGATACGGCATTGCATGACCGTGCAATTACCAGTTAAAGCGACGCAGTGCCAAATTGTAAAAAGTGCTCTGGTCTGGAAGGGGGTGAAAACTTCCGGGGCTGAATTGGTTAAAAAATGTAATGAAAACATTTATTTCCCTGATGTATATCTATCGTCAATCTTGGCGCCCGTTCCCAGTATCGACCCAAAAGAAGGGAAAAATAAGCTCCGCTGGCATTGAAGGCTCCTGTTGTCTGCCAGCTCCACCACCTGACAGTTGTTAAATACCTAAGGTGCAGGGCCACCCAGTGACATCATAGAATATTACATAAGACCAATAAAAAAAAAGATTTTAATACAGAAATATTGACTTACTGAAAAGTATGTCAATGTACAGTATAGTATGCAATCGGTACATGGTCGGGGCTCCTTTTGTATAAATTACTGCATACACAAGGCAATCAGTCTGTGGCACTGATGAGGTGTTATGGAAGCCCAGGTTGCTTTGATAGCTGTCTTCAGGTCATCTACACTGTTGAGTCTAGTGTCTTTCTTTTGACAATACCCCACATATTCTCTATGAGGTTTAGGTTAGGTGAGTTTGCTCGCCAAATAACCACATACCATTATCATTTCATTAAACAAGATATTGGTCCTGCTGCAAAATGAAACTGGCATCTCCATAAAGCTGGTCATCAGAGGGAAGTATGAAGTCCTCTAGAATTTCCTGGTAGAGGGCTGCGCTGACTTTGGACTTGATAAAACATAGTGGACCAACACCAGCAGATGACATGGCTCCCCAAATCATCACTGACTGTAGAAATTTCACACTGGACATCATGCAACTGATTCTGTGCCTCTCTACTCTTCCTCCAGACTCCGGGGCCTTGATTTCCAAATGCAATGCAAAATGTACTTTCATCCGAAAAGAGGACGTTGGACGACTGAGCAACAGTCCAGTCCTTTTACTCCTTAGCCCAGGTAAGATTCTTCTGACGTTGTCTCTGGTTCAGAAGTGTCTTGACACAAAAAAAGCAACAGTTGTATCCCATGTCCTGGATATGTCTGCGTGTGGTGGCTCTTGAAGCACTGACACAAGACGTAGTCCACTCCTTGTGAATCTCCTCTCAAGGCTACGGTTATCCCTGTTTCTTGTGCACCTTTTCCTATCACACTTTTTCCTTCCGTTTAACTTTCCATTAATATGCTTGGATACAGCACTCTGAACAGCCAGCTTCTTTAGCAATGACCTTTTGTGGCTTATCGCTGCAAGGTCTTTACGGAATATTTGACTTGTATCAAAAACATCAGTAAATTATTATGTTCCTACTTATAGGGATTGATTTACTAAAGGTTAATAGGTTGTTTATTGTGCAAGGGAATTCTCCCCAGTGATTACGTGTGGTGAAATTTAACATTGCAAAGGATACTTAAACATGTGAAAGAGGAAAAAAATGCATTTTTAATTGCACGTAATTGGATGATGGAAGTCAGCAGAGCTTCATCCCATTTAATATGCTCTTGCAAAGTGCAACTTCCTTTACAAAGTGAACATTTTATTTGTCTTTAGTAAACCAACCCTATAGTGTCTCGAACTTTTACATACACAGTACACAGTCTGTTCACTGGTTTTTACCATACAGGTTAGACAGTTCAGTGATTTATTTAACCACTTCAGCCCCAGAAGGATTTACCCCCTTAATGACCAGGCCATTTTTTGTATTAGGGCACTGTGATGCTTTAACTGACAATTGCCCGGTCATGCAACATTGTACACAAACAAAATGTGTTCTTTTTTTCCCCACAAATAGAGCTTTTTTTGGTGGTATTTGAACACAGTATTTATTTATACAGTATTTATTTTTTGTGCTATAAACAAAAAAACAACAATTTTGAAAAAAAAAACAATGGGAGTTATTTTACGAAAGGCAGATCCACTTTGCGTAAAAAAGCCCCTTCCCTTCCAAAAAATAGGGGTGTTTTTTTTTTAAAGCATATTTCACCTAAGCAGCTCGATAAGTGAAATGCTTTAGCAAAATTTGTAATTTTGTGGGATATCTATTTTGTCAACATCACTCTACTCATGCCTACTAGTGCAATATTTTTAAACCGGAAAGAACTGGTTGTTCTAGTAGCTTATAGTTGTAACATAGCCTGCTGCATGAGTCACCTAGAGTAGTGGTTCTCAAAGTACCCCCAACAGGCCATGCCTTGGGAATTTCTCTTAGATAAAATAGTCCAAAATACCAAGCCATTGACTCTGATTCAAAGCACCTGTGCAAAATAAAGGAAAACCTGCAAACATGGCCTGTTGGGGGTACTTGAGGACTGAGGTTGAGAACCACTGATCTAGAGTATTCTTAAACCAAACTCCCGGAGGTGTCTCCTTTACTCTGGGCTATCCTGCAAAACCAGCAGCAAGTACCTTCATAATGTGAAAGCAGAATGGCCATTCTATGTTACCTTACAAAAATAAAGGAAGGAGGGCACAAACATGTTAAATGTTTGTGAGACGGCTTCAAAAACTGACTGGCAGAACTAACAATATAAGCAAAATAAGCGAACTATGAACCTGAACATCCAAATCTATCACTTCAAAGAGACATTCTTTCGACAATGGCGCTGGCAAAAGAGCTCAAAAGGGCAACATGACTTACTATATGACAAACTATCACACAAATAACATACCAAAAAAAACAGAAGTGAAATAACTGCCAGGGATATTTGAACATGTTCCCAAATGTGGTTTTGAAGGAAACTGAACTTAGATGTTAAAAGAAGATGTAAAAAATTAGTTCACCCCTTTATAACCATATATATATAGCCAGGGGGTCAGATAGATTTTTATGCCTTTGGATTTGAAGAAACCCTGAATTATTTAATTTTTTTTATCTTTTTTTATTTTGTTTAACTGATGTTTATAAGCAGCTTAGGCACATTATTGAAGAGCTCTGTCATTAGCTTCTGACTATAGGAAATCTGATGATTGGGTTATACCATGCTTTCAAAGCCTCTTTTCCAAAGGTCATGATTGGGTTGGATATAGAGGAATATACTATTAAAATCATTTTTTTTTTTTTTACTATTATCATTATCAGAGACAGGGATCTTCCCACTGCTGTAAACTCTCTGTGGAAGCATATACTAATCATCACCTTTTCTTTTAAGAAACATATACAAGTATTTCAGTATTTTCCTTGGAATATTAACACTATTTCAGTTAGTTGATGTGTTTAAGAATAGGTAGTGGAAAGAGAAGCGTAGTTTAAGAACAGAACGATTATTGTATAATAAAGTGTGTACAGTAAATAGTGTTTACTAAACAGTGTTGTTGATTTACTGAAACTGGAGGGTGCAAAATCTGGTGCAGCTATGGTAGCCAATCAGCTTCTAACTTCAGGTTGTTCTGGAAGCTGGTTGGTTACTATGCAGCGCTGCATCAGATTTTTCACTCTTCGGTTTTAGAAAATCAACCCCATACAGGGCCTCATTCAACTTTCAAATGCCAAAACCCTTGTGTAGTGCTATAAGGTGCTGGTGCTTAGTAATGCGTTATAGAGAGTGTATGAAACCTGTGCTTGTAATCAACAATGGCAAAGGGAATGATTTGAAGACTAACACAGGTACTTGCTGACACCATAAAGTGCCTGTACTGCAGCACTATGTTACCTTAGTTGCTTCTTGAGACAAGTGAATGCCTGACTATGTCCATTTTTACCGTACAAGCAGGTCAGGTTTTGACTGTAGAATCCATAGCAAATAAGCAACCAAGTCATTGCTCACCTAAGGCCCTTCAGTTGCTTTGGTTATTGGATCCCAACCACTATGGTAGACCACCACAGCAACAGTAGCATAACAAATTCACATGAACGGTTTAAAAATGGAGTAATGGAAGTCATAAATATTTAACTAACTTTATCCTTTGAGAGAAATTCAGTTTATAGATGTTTTGATAATCATGCTGATTACATACAATTATTTTGACAATGTCACAAAGTTAAGAAAAAAAGTTTTAAAAGGGGTAATATATATATATACATATATATTTATATTTATATATATATATATATATATATATATATATATATATATATATATATATACACATACACATACATACACATACACACACACATATATATATATGTGTATATATATATATATATATATATATATATATATATATATACTGTATATTTTAAGAAACGTATACATTTTTTCACAATTCAAATAAAGTTGACCCCAAATCATTATAGTTTCACCTTAGATATATATCTAAAGCAATTTTAGGTGAGGGGTTCTTTCTTCTCTACTTTCTATATAGATTATTTGGATGGCAGAGTTGTGTTCATACAATAGAACCATACTTATATTCATTAATTACTTTGTTATCAGCAAGTTCCCTTGGTTTTTAACAGAAGCCACAACCACTGTAACACATCCCAAAAAATGTGAGGAGAGTAACCACTAACTATAACTATAACTATATTGCTATTATCTCATCATTGGACCCTCTACTGGTCCTGAAGAAGCTTTATAAGAAACATGTTTGCCTAAGGGGTAAATTGTTATGAGGCAATATATGTAAAATATTTCACATGAGAAGTAGGATGCAATACATTTTATAGTTAATTTCTAAGGAGAAATCATCCATAAGATTTTAGGATTGTGTAGATTCATATGTTCAGGTTTTAATTTTATCAAGTTTTATCAAAGTGTTGTACAATTTAACACATTTTGAGTGCTACCTCAGTTTGTACCAGTAAAGTCCATGTATACCTCATTGAGGATTTTAAAAAAAATGTATAAAATGTTCCCTTGGTTGTAATATTGTTGTAATATTGTTATTGTTGGAAATGAAAAAACACCTAACAGATAGACGTGAAAGAAACAGCTTAGATTAACAATTCAATAGGCAGTAACAGTAAATCCAGACGTGCAAAGGTGTCATACGTTGTAAACGATTATTAATGCAATAATATTATATTATACCAGATATTCTTTATAAAATAAACTCTGAATTATTATGCATAATTCTCCTGCAACCTACAATTCATGGAAATAAATATCCCTTGTGCATTTACTCATGTGATCTTGATCAAACAATAATCATTTCACTTCATGACTCCATTTTCTCTAGTCCATACTTTTCCCAGTTTTAGGTTTTTGGATCGTCAAGAATTTCTCAGTTGTGAAAAGAGTTTTGGTACATATTTTACAGCAGTTTTTCCACATCCTATCAAAGTGTTTTTTCAAGTTATTTTTCTAATTATCCATTCCAAGTAGATTTCAGATGAACTTTTATAATACAGAAGAAAGTCTAACATCCGAACAAGAAAAATATGCACCAGTGTTTGGAAAGGTTCAGTATTATGAAGTAGAGAAAGAGAGATTCTCTTTGAAATCTAGTTATATAAACCCTTCTTATAAACGTAAATATTTTTTTCCTAGAGAGATCAAATGGTGTGAATTATGAGTTTGGCGTTAATGTTTCAAGCACTTGTTTTCTTTGTTCTGCTTTACTTCCACATCTATAAATACCTCTAGCCTTTCACAAACTTTCCATATGATATTTGCTTTTAAAGCTACTCATTGTAAGCTTTATGCTGGAACTATAACAGATTAAGGGCTTCTGTTCCATTCTGGATCTTGCCTTTAACTTCTTGGGAAACCATTACCAAATTAATTTCAGTTACGTACCTGTGCATTGGTGAAGTTGGAAATTAAGCCTGTCAATCTGCTAGGAAACAGTAAAGGAGGGCCGGTAGTAGGCAGAACTTTGGCGATTGTCATGATTTCCTTGGCTAGCATAAATAGAGTTCACTACAATTTTTAAGCAGTTGAAACACACCCATGCATCCCTTTCTTTTACTGCAGGAGGATAGGCATAACTGGCAACATTTAAAAGTCAGTGTGCCTGGTAGTCTAAATGAAATTAAGGCATGGCAGTAGGCAGTATCAATAACAGAACACTTATCTTCTCATGGGGAAATATGAGGATAACAGAGCCGTGGTTTGATTGTAACAAGCCTGCATGGAATGATACCTTAGCAATTAGACATGTGCAATTAGTTTCGTAACAACTTTATGAATTTTAACTAATACGAAAGAAAGTATAAACGAAAATAACGAATGAATTCAGCATGATTCATTAATTTGTTAAATGTCTAATAAAACAAAAGGTCAACTCGGAGTAAATCTTACAGTCCAATCAGCTGATTAATTTTGTGCTGGAAGTTGGATTACTGGCAAAGTGCGTTCCTGAGAACTGAGTGAGAAGGGTGTTGTATGGTATTTGAGCATAAGAGAAGAGATATTGTCATTGTGTGTGTTAATGGATTCAATAAACAAACGACTTTCCAAACTACGAATCGTTATCATGAATATATATATACATACGTAAATAAGAAATTATCCAAAAATTAAACAATTAAACAAATTGATTTGTTATAACATATATCTATACTCTACAGAACTAACATATTATCTGAAAACGAATTAACATAACATAATGAATATAACAGAAGGAAATTATGTATTTTACAAATGAAAACTAATGTCTATAAGGTTACAATAAGCAGGCACATATTGCCATTCATGACAAAACATGGGCAGCAAACAGACAATTACCAGTATGTGGGCAACAGAGATCCAAGATAATCATTGTGTCAATTAGTGTGTCTTACGGGCAATACTTTAACCTTTACATCTTTTGAATCTAAATGTAAAACGACCCTCACTTGGTAGGAGTAATCTCCCTTCTTTATGAAACCTCAACCTCTAAGCAAACGCCAGTAGCGCTAAATTATGTTTGAAAGTTAGAACGAGTGGGCACTGGGGCCAAATTTTGGCCACCAGGAAGTCTTGCTCTCACAACATGACTGCTGTTAAAACGAACTACGAAGTACTAGTCTGTTGATACACGGTCCCTGCTAGACTAGTAGATATTAACCCTAACACCTCTAAGCATTTTTTTCTTGGCTATTTGGAGATTGGATCCTTTTTTACATGTGGTGGATTTGTCCGGTGGTGCAGCGGCATTCAAGACAAGTGTATGATATGTTATATACTTTTTTCGATGAGCATTGTGCATAAAATCACTTGAAGCTCTTCTCAACGGAAATCTGGAGGGGCTGTCAAAATCTCACTTTATTCTCATATCCCACAAAACAAAACAAATGATAGCGAAAGCTTGGCTCTGTGGTTAAATCTCGAGTTCATTGGACTCCGATTAATGAGCAATTGATGGATAAGCTTAAGGGCAGCATGTCTAAATTTTACAGAGTTTGGGAACTTGATCTCCAACTTTTTCCCACTTCAAATGTTGTCTATTGGAACTGTAAAAATTTCTACTCTTGCGTACTTGATCCAGTATGTAGGCAGGAGTTACTCTCCCTTCAACTGTACCCCCTCAATAGAAGGAGTAATGATGTAATCCCTGTTCTAAAAGTGTTGCAAGTTGAGAAGCTCTTGGTTTGGTCAACTAGAAGTGGGTGTGTTCGTTCCCCTTTAGGTGAGAGGTCTATCTAAAATTGGAGGGCCCAGACCCTTGAACAGCTATCTAGGACAGGAGTCTCCAAACTATGGCCCTCCAGTTGTTTAGAAACTACAATTCCCATCATGCCTAGTCCTATCTGTGAATGTCAGAGTTTTAGAAAGCCTCATGGGAGGTGTAGTTCCGCAACATCTGGAGGGCCGTAGTTTGGAGATCCCTGATCTAGGACATTGAATTTGAATTGCCAAAAGTGAGTACCAATCCTCCCTACCTCCATCTCGCAGGATATTTGAAATGTTTTTATTGGCTTGTTTCTCACATTATGTGGCATGTATTGTGGAAGTACTTTGGAATGTTCTTTTTAAATAAAAAATAAAAAAAACAAGATATTTTTGCATCAAGCAGCCTTCTTGTGCTGTCATGAAAGAAAACAGAATGGTGAATTAATGTGCACAGCCAATTCCTGGGGAGAAGTGTGAAAGTGTGTCTTAGTGTAAGCCTTGGCTGCTCAGCAGCAGGTTGTGTTCGTGGAAAGGGAGTCACCTGCCTAGCAGTAAGAAATAAGTCCCTCATGGAAAATGCACCAGGTTACCCAGGCATGGTGTATCATGGCCCTGGGTATTCATTGGACTCCTTGAGACCCAGTCTGGAGCACATGATTTGTAGGCCTACAAGAGAAGTGCTCTGGGGAGAAGGGGTTCCTGTCATAGGGATGTGACAGGAATGTCTGGGACCAACATTCATGCATGTATATTCAGTGTGGGCTTGGTCAGAGAGTTCTTTGTAGGAACCCTAAAGGCCCTGTATGTAGGTGGGGTCCAGCTACAAGTGTCAGCCACATGAAGAGTATCTTGACAACCTGCGTACAAGTAAATAATGAAGTAAATAATGAAGCAAGGATAAAGATAATAGCTTGAGAACTTGAGAACATCTTTAAAAAAAAAAAAAAAAGGCAGGAGCTGAAGCAACCTTATTTTTTTTTCCTACTGGTTCACTTTAAGGAAAGATATAATAGAATTACAGTATGCAGATTTTTTTTTTCCTTTATAAATTCAACTTGCAAATGATCATAGAACAGCCAACCTCTACAAATCTTCACTTGAATCACACCTGTCATGAGAAACATAAGAATTTTACTACTGCTTGCTTCTGTTTGAAGATGCTGTTAGTGCGTATCTGAGAAGGGTTAGAAGTCCCAGGTCACTCACTCAAAAAGCATTGAAGTCTAGAATCAACATGACAGTCAGGGAAATAGAATGCCAAAATGATGAGAACAACAAAAACAGTCTGTATAATTCTCCCATGTCGGGGGTATTTCAATTGTAAAATCAATGTTGTCTGCATTGGGTTTCACTGACCTCCAAACTTATGAAAGTATTGGTTACTAAACTATGCCTGTTTATTGTTGCGTATTTTGAACTGCTTATGGACTGCTACATTTATCAGCATGTTAAAAAATACTTCTTCTTGTCAATCATGCTTATGAGATCCTTTGCCATGTATGAGTTGTGGTACGTCTTTGTAACACTAAGAGGTAAGTTATATAGTTAATTTATGTACAGACCAAGCAAGAACTAAAGGTTATTTTTTTCCAATTTTGCCACATAAACCCATCAAGTTGGTCTTAAAAAACAGTTTCGGTATTTAATGTGAAACAAGAACAAGGGACAGAAATTTTTGTCACTTTAACCTGGTCACAAACAATGAAAGCAATTACTGTTGGTGCTACCTTAAATAATAATAGTAATAATTTACCTCTGAACATAAAACAGCTTTGAGTCATTATAAAATTGCATGGATGACTTTTATAACTTTTAGCCAAAGAGACCAAAACTGCAGTATGTTATAAACTCTTGAAAACAGTGGAAGCATTTCATGTGTGCAAATGTGAGATGAAATGACTCTACAGTATGATCCCTTAAAGCTGAACTAAACACAGGAACGGAGCTATGTATTTAAATAAAAACACATTAAATCTATTTTTAAATGCAGAGAGTGTAAATACATGAATTTGACTTGATTTCATCATCTTGTCATCTCCTGTACCTCATCACTCATACTGGGTAACGGTGGGGTGGCAGTAGCAGCCAGTAAAGTGCCATGCTGAAAGTGGAGAGAGTAGAGGGATGACCTAATCAGCCTGTTGCTGCTGCCAAAATGGTAAATCACAGGTTGCAGAAAGGAGATGATCTTGCTATGTTGCACAACTGCAAGTAGAGAAAAGTCAGCTCACTACGCGGAATGTGCTGTCTATTAGGGGTAAACCCATAGGCGTGCGCACGGGGTGTGCCGGGTGTGCCTGGGCACACCCTAATGCCCAGGCACATCCATCACACCCCAGGACTTTTTTGCCAACATAATCTCTATTTTGGCACCTCTGGTTAAGAACAATGGCTGAGCTGCTACTCTGCGATTGGGACCATCATTTCATTGGCTGTGTAACCTTTGTGAATGCAGACACTGATCGCTGAGTGAGCAGGCAGGTGGCCGCATTTTCCGATGCTACTTCTATAGTTCCGGCTACAGCACCCCTGATAGCTGAATATCACTCCGCTGCCTGCTGTCAGGGATGTTGTAGCTGAAACTATAGAAGTAGCATCAGCGCTGGATTAACCCCACTGATGTTGTCATCTGATTTAATGGAGGACTCAGATTTGACATATGTAGGGGCATATTCACAAATGCTTTGATTTCTGAAGAGCGATACGCAAACAAATCGCTCTTTTTTATTTTTTTTTAAGTGTATTTTTGTGCGTGAACTCGAGAGAGAGGAGCCGGACTGCAGGAGTTGGGAGTAGGCAGACCTTCCCCCCGGAGGCAATCGCCATCCTTCTCCATGCCCCTGGTGGCAATGGCGGGTGTGAAGGGGGGCCTCCCACTCACCCCGCCCTACCTGCTCCTCTTGGGAGCCCAACTGGGGCCCAACGGGACCCCAATGGGGCAGAGGGACTCCCCCTATGAGGGTGTGAGGGGGCCTAGCCCACCCAGCCAGCCCCGTAGGTCCTTCGCCTCTCTTTATTTTAAGAGACCGCATGGCCAAAGTGCATGTGTTTTAAACCAATTTTGTGTGCGTGCAAGTGTGGTGGTTTTTTGTGGGGGGGGGGGGGGGGCGTACTAAGCACAGGCGTACCTTGCATAGCACACCCACCGGGAGCCGGGCTGAGACCACCAAACTCAATTCACATGTAGCCGAGACCGGGATCCGAACCCTTGGCTGCAGAGGTGAATGGCTTGTCAGCGCAGTGCCAATCACGTTGAGCCACCACAGCTCCCAAAAACAAATCGCTCTTCATAGAGCATTTTAGAGGTGGAAAGGAGGTGTTGTATCGCCTCCACACCACCTGGTTTAACCCCTTGAACTCCACACTGCACACAGTTGCAGGAAGCTTGCAAAGTGCTGTCATTCACTTGATTGGGTCAAAGTCAACGGGTGCTGCACCTGCTGAAAGCAAAAAGGGGTATAATTGCAGCTGCTGCATTTGCCTCTACAGCTAAAAGGTGGTAGCGGTTGAGGGGTGGTAAAAAAATGGCTCAGCTGCAGAGTTTTCCTGCCCCTCAACCACAAGTGTAAACAATTAAATGTTTTAATAATTAAAAAAATAAAGTGTTTTATTTTTATTTTTTAACATTGATAAAAATGCTTTAATGCATTTTAAAATGTGTGTTCACATTTATTTATAAGGGTGTGTGTCTATATATATATTTATATTTAAAAAAATATATACACACATGTGTTTGAGATTTGGGGTGCACACCCTAATGCAATAGGCTGCGCACACCTATGGGTAAACCGTAGAATTAGCTGAACAGAAATACAAATCCTTTGTCAGGTAAGTTTGCACCGATATATTTTTTACAAGTGTACATTTAGCTGTTAAAACCTATATTCACATATTCAGGATTAAGGCTCCCCCCAACTCATCATTGTATAAAAAAATAAAAAAAACAACAATCAAAATGCCCTTTTCACTTATCTAAAACCCTGATCCTGTGACACTGCAGACCTGAGTCTCCGCTCTATTTCTCTTTTCTTTATTCAGGATTGTCCATTATATTTTGCCAGTTTAATGATATTATAATATTAATTATTCTAATATTAATTATGCAATAATATTTTTACTTTGAACAAAACTAAGCTAAAAGCACTCCATTCCATTCCATTCAATCTACTATGATGGGCTTTCTACAGACACAATAAGCCATCTCAAAATTCCAGTAGTTCAGTATACCGTCGCACTCATTGCTCCCTAGGTCTTTGGTGTAACTTTAAAACAATAACTAAGAGAGCAGAAAGGGAAAACTATACAGAGATATAAAATGCAACTCACAAAGTAAAACTGGAAAATATAGCTGTCACAACCAACGTCTGTGCAATTGGCAGGGGCACACAACCATGAAATCTGTCAGGTTCATGTTCAGAAGTTAAGTCTTCCATAAGATACACTTTATTACTAGGTCACCCAATTTATAAGGGAAACCCCAAAATGTCTATGGGTGGCCCAGTATGTCTATTGAGTCTTTCCTCAAATTTAAAGCAGTGTAAGGAAATGCCTCTCTGGTTCTACCAGCAAGGAGCTTTCTATCTCTATCTTGTGACCTGTTGAGTTACAGTCATAGTAAATGGACTTCTTAGTGGGTTGGAAGAAAAGTAGAGGAGTTTCCCAAAAAAGTTCTGCAAGGGAGAAAAAATTACTGTCTGTAACATGAATTTTTTCTCAAAGGGTATTTTTCAAGTTAATCTTTCTCATAGGACACTCTCTCTACCAGGAGGCACTGGCGGGAGAAAAAAAAATCTCCTGCAAGCAGCATCTTGTGTCTACCGCTCCTTCCCATTGAAAACAATGGGAAACCACGGTAATACCGCCGTCAATGCGCCTCTGCAGAAGCATATTAACCCTTTTTCAGCCGTTAGCGGGAGTTAATACAACACCGCTAGCGGCCGAATTCCGTCGAAATTCCGTGGCACTTCAGACGGTATAGCGCTGCTATTTTTAGCAGCGCTATACTGCCACCGCACGTCCTGCCCCAGTGTGAAAGGGGCCTTACTAAAACTGGAGTACAAAATCTGCTGAAGCTGTACATGTTAAGTAGCCAATCAGCTACAGCTTGTTCAATTAAGGTTTGGCAAAAAAAAAAAAAAATGAAAGCTAATTGGTTTCTGTGCAGAGCTGTACCAGATTGTGTACGCTCCAGTTTCAGTAAATCACCCATAGTTTTTTTTCCTAAAGGCTGTTCACTTTTCAAGGAAAGCTGCACTTTGCCAGGACATTTTTCCCAGAGCTTAGTGAATGAAATGAAGTTATGCTGACGTCCATTATCCAATCATGTGCAAACAAAAATTCAGGTTTTCTTAAAATGTTCCTTGAATGATTGGGTATTCTTTGCAAAGTGAAACTTTACCACATTTACTTCCAGGGAAAATTCACATGCAATGTGTGAACAGCCTATTTGCCTTCAGAAAATCAAGCCCAGTCTCTCACAATCCACTTTGCACTACAAGTGTACTTGGAAATGCAGTCGCTGTAGATCTGAGGGGAATATATGAAATGAGGGGAAGCTCTGATGATTTTATCATCCAATCATGTACAAGCAAAATGCTGTTTTTTATTGTCCTTGCATCTCCCACTCAGATCCACAGCAACTGCACTTCCAAGTGCACTTGTAGTACAAAGTATATTTGCCTTTAGTAAATAAACCCCTTTCTCTCTTATGGTATATATTTACATAGAACAATATTTTACAGGGTCTCTCACATGACACTGTTTCTCAGTAATGTGGTATATGGCAATAATTGGCTTTCCATCAGTTGTTGAACTGCAAGTCTCAACCACAGATGGTGGCCAAGTTGGAAGTTCTACAAAGCTGGACAGCCAGAGGTGATGCTGCAGTAAAGTGCACATGTGCCAATTTGTAAATCTCTTCTTCTAAAAGCAGAACTTTTTCCACGATCTCCAGTTTAATAGTTCATTATTACATTGTTAGTCACAGAGCAGTAAATTGCAGATGGTGCCCAAAGTGAGTAAAAGTATAAAAAATCTAATTTACATCTTGTAGCCAAGTTGTCTGTTATATTGCAGCCTTCCAGTACTTATAAGTGGTGTTTGTTTTGTTATTTTTCCCTGATGTTTCTGCCAGTAGAGCTGGCCATACATGGATCAAAATTCATCCAGTTTAGCTGGGATTTTAACTGCTTGATCAGTGCTGCATGCTATAGTCTGCAGCAATGAGCAGTGTAGTCTCTCCACTGTCAGAATACAAAAACACATTGGGAAGGATTCCCACATCTACCTGAAATGTGTGGATGGGGGAGTCAGATTTTTTTGTGGAAACCCTGCCTGCTTGAACGAAAAACACAGACTCATTCATACCTCCCAACATTTTGAGATGGGAATGAGGGACACCTACTATCAAATGTATGTAGGCATAGGACATGCCCCCGTCACACCCCCTTAAAGGAAAATGAACCAAAAAAAGGTTAATTAAATCCACAAGTGATTTTTTATTTTACCACCACTCCTTTATATTGGCTTTAAAAATTTACAAATGCAGCAATTTAGAAATTGGATGAAAGGTTTTGCACTGGGAATCACTTTTTGAAAGATAAAAAGTACATTTTATATACAACTATATAGATCAGACCAAAATGGGGGACAAATGAGGAGGAAAGAGGGACAGAGGGACATTGCTCCAAATCAGAAACAGTCCCTTAAAATCAGGGACAGTTGGGAGCTATGGACTCATCTAGGGGCTGCTTAACACACTTCTTGTCTTAAGGTACATGGCTGTACCATACTACATACTACACTCACCATACTGTTATTTTATGGAAACAGCATTGTCGCCCTAGTTTAGGACTAAATAATATCTCCCCTCTCATCTTCTCTGCTACATAATATGGGGGGTAGTCTGTAGTCCGGAGAGATAATTTTTTCATTAGATATTCCGACCATGTGTATGCCCCATCAGACTTTTTCCATCGGAAATTCACACATAGTTAGAAGGAGAAGATGTTCTCTTTTTTTCAATGGAAAAAATTCCGTTCGTCTGTATGGAACTCTGACGGAGAAAAAACCAAGCATGATCAGAAACAATTCGATGCATGCTTAAAAGCATTGAACTTCATTTTTCTAGGCTTGTCGTACAGTTGTACATCACCGCGTTTTTGACGGTCGGAATTTGGTGTGTCCATGTGTATGCAAGACAGCTTGAACGGAATTCTGTCGGCAAAAACTTGTCTGAGTTTATTCCGACGGAAACTTCAATTGTGTGTTCAGGGCATTAGAGTTGCATATACATAAGACCTCATGCACACTGAGTGTTGAAAATACTGCCTTTAGGGGAGTTTGGCAATTTTTTTCTGTCTCTAAATGCCCCTCCATGTTATCCTATGTGTCCATACACAGATAGGCATCTAGAGGCAGAAAATAAAACACTGCCAGCACAGTGACGCTTGACTTGTGTAACGCATCACGTCGGGTGCTTAAGCATTAATTAATTTCAATGGCCAGAATATTCTGGCCAACTAAATTAATTAATGCCCAATAACCAAATGTGCCTAAACACTCCTAAAGTAATCTAGGCTCATATACACTCATTTTCACTTTAACCACTTAAGCCCCAGAATGATTTCCCCCCTTCCTGACCAGGCCATTTTGTGCGATACAACACTGCGTCGCTTTACACTGCGTCACTTTAACTGACAATTATGCGGTCATCCCATGCTCTGTCCAAACAAAATCAATGTCTTTTTTTTCCCACAAATAAAGCTTTCTTTTGGTGGTATTTGATCACCTCTGCGGTTTTAATTTTTTGCTCTATAAACAAAAAAATAGCGTAAATTTTGAAAAAAAACACAATATTTTGTAAATTTTTCTATAGGTTTAGGCCAATATGTATTCTTCTATATATTTTTGGCAAAAAAAAAAAAAAAACAATAAGCGTATATAGATTGGTTTGCACAAAAGCTATAGCGTCTACAAAATAGGGGATAGAATTATGGCATTTTACTTTATTTTTTATTTTTTTGCTTTTGGTGGTGAATAGCAATTTTTATTGTGATTGCGGCGGACAGATCAGACACTTTTGACACTTTTTTTGGACCATTGACATTTCTACAGCGGTCAGAGCTAAAAATATCCACTCATTACTGTATAAATGTTTTTGGCAGGGAAGGGGTTAACACTAGGGGGTCATCAAGGGGTTAACTGTGTTCCTTAGGTGTGTTCTAACTGTGGGGGCATGGGACTGACTAGAGGAGGAGACTGACCGGTGCAAGTGGAGAACACAATCTGTCTGATCTCCCCTGAGAGAACTGGGATTTATTTGTTTACACACACAGATCCCGGTTCTCACTTTGTCATGAGTGATCACGGGTGCCCGGCGATTATCACGCCTGCCGGGCACGCGCATTGGCTCCGGGAACACGCTGCGGGCACCTGCGCCTGCTAAAGTGTCTTAAAGAAACGACGTACAACTAGGACGGCTCACGCAGGGGAGCCAACCTGCTGCAGTATAACTGCAGTGGCTGGTCGGTAAGGGTGCAGCCCACCTAGAAGAAATAACAAAAAAGGAAAAAAGCAGCGCCTTCTGAGCGTAGAACATGTATACAGGTATTGTACTCACAAATCGAGAGCTGCTGCTTGAGGCAAGGGACTAAGCTGATCCACAACAACGAGTGACAACTGTCTTCACCGGGACTTTTGCAGATGACAATACTTTTTATGAAGCCACACCTGCAGCTCGGTTTGTGAGTACAATACCTGTATACATGTTTTTATCCAAATAAATACTTATCTGCTACGCTCAGAAGGCGCCGCTTTTTTCCTTTTTTGTTGTTCTCCAGATCACTTCATCTGTCAACTGGCAGCCAGTCAGTGGAAGCTCTAAATATTGCTTGATTTTAATGGACATTTATCATGGACTAATGTATATCCATTAACCCTTCTTTCACCTCCCTCCAGCTTCCCCCCCCCCCCCCAACTAGTACATTGGTTACATATTAGGAGTGCGCTCAATTATCTTGTCTTTCCACCTAGGAGAATTACCTTCTTCCCAGTTCCAGCTATTTTAACCAGAAAGAATGGGAGTGAGGCACATGTGCGTAGGAGCATTGGGGCTAATTTACTAAAGGCAAATAGGATGTTCAATTTGCAAGGGAAGTTGCACATTGTAAAATAATTTGCCCCAGAGATTAGCAAATGTAAAATGTGAAAGGAAAATTAAAAAACTGAATTTGTTTTGCATATAAATGGATGATAGAAGTCAGCAGAGCTTCACCTCATTCTCTAAGTTCTGGGGCCAATTCCCTTGCAAAGTGCAACTTTCCTTGCAAAGAGAACAGCCTCTCGCCTTTAGTAAATCAATCCCATTCTCTTTGTAAAGGCTGCACAGCTTGAATCACTGGCACAGCGGGGGGTTGCACTCGGGAGTGGGACTACTTATAAGACTATTTCACTAAAGGTGAAAGTTTCCTTCAAGCTGCAATACTTGTCCAGGGCCATTTAGCCACACACATATTTCCTATACGTGCACCAAGTTTTCTTTTTTTTAATCACCCATGAAATTGCTTTTCCAGCTTGACACCTCTGCTTCTAATTGCTGTATATTATATATACTAACAGTGTTGAGTGTTGAGCGTTGGAGTTTCCAGTGACGGCATGATAAACATTGGCTGAGTAGACGTGACTAACTACCTGGAACTTCAACCTGCAACTTTGAACTATCTCAAACTATTAATGGGATTACTAGGATTTATAAGGTGAAGGGATCCTTCTCTTTGCCATTTGCTGTAGGTTTATGTTTGCACTATATCCCCTTTGGGCCCTTTTACACAAACATAACATTTTGTTGCTTAAGTATAATTTCTCCTTATTCTTTATTTAACACAATATAGCAGTAACTATCCAATGCATCAACCCAAGTTGCTCTTTTACAAGATGTGAATCATTGATTGTCCTGGACACATTTGGCTGCAAAATGTTCAGTATTTAAAGGAGATGATTGAACTTGTCAACATTCTATCCCCTGTGTAGCTAATGCCAATATAATCCTGGATGTGGTTTCTTTTGGCATGTACATTTTATATGTGCAGATAAAATGGAACATGATCTATGGAAAAATCACATATAAATAAATGTTTCTTAGATATGTTTTTCTTACGCTGAGACATGTTTCCCATGAGCAAAAATGTGTTTCTTATTAAAAATACATTGTAAATTTAATTGTGTGACTACTTGTGCCTGTGCCTTTGTAACACTAATGCTTCCACTCTATAGTCAGTATTTTCATGACTAATGTATGTTCTTGATTTTTCTTACGCATTCTGAGTATGTTTTTCAGCTTCTTCAAACATTTCAAAGTGGATCGCCAGCCAAAACTTTTTTTTGTTTTGTTTTGAATGAGAAGGGAAGGATTATAACCCATGACAGATTATTATTGCTGCCTCTGTTCCCGATGGTGGTGTTTTTCTACCAATGTCCTGTCCCCATGGGAGAATTTCTCTTCTATGCATGTTCTGGTGTCAGTTGTAAAATTTGGGGTTTTCTTTAGGGTTCTTAAGTACAGAAGTTATGAAAGTTTCGGATTTGCCCTTATTAACCACTCAATGGTGATTGACTACTTGGCACTGATGGGTGGCACTGATATGTGTCACTGATAGGTAGAACTGATAGATGGCCCTGATGGTCACTGATAGGTGGCACTTATGGGCACTGCTAGGTGGTACTGATGGGCACTGAGATAAATAGAGTATTCACGCGCTACTGTGAAACAGCTGAATGACAGCTGTGAAGGGATTAAGTATGAATCAACTGCTACAAAACACCGAAAGGTAAAACCAAGACCTGAGTATGCATGAATATAAAAAGTAGTGATGAGCTGTTGGTAAAATGATATGCAAGTCTAAATATCATATTTAGACTAAAATGCAATAAAAATAAATGACAAAAATATATTGTCCCTTTACAACGTATGGACAGAAGTGATGTCACTTCCACCCTGCTATGGTATGGATACGGGTGGGGGCCATTTTGCCCTCAATTGCATCCATGCCCAGCACGAGGAAGGACCTGATCGCCTCCGCCGCTGCCGACGCTCAGATAAGCGGCGGAGGACGTGGAAGAGCAGTGGGAGGGGGGTCCCTCTCCCGACAGCGATAACGGTGATCTTGCGGCGAATCCGCTGCAGAGACCACCATTATCTTTTACAGGACTGCCGCCTGAAGAGATGGATATCTCGGTTGTGGTAGCAGCTGCTGCTGTTACCGAGATATCCATCTTTAAAGTCAGGACGTATATAGTCGTGCAGCAGTCCTCAAGTGGTTAAACAAGCTGAAGTTAGAAGCTGATTGGCTACCATGCTCAGCCACATTAGATTCTGAGTGCAGCAATTTTAGTAATTTTTCAGGCGCTTTGGCGTTAAAAAAAAGCATGTAAAGCCTCATCTGCAATCCCAATGTGAAAGCCCGAGTGCTTTCAGGGCCCTTTCACACTGCCAGTGCCCGAAAAACGCTGGTAAAGCGCCGCTAAGACCCCTTTAACACTTAGATGTTTTTTCAGGCACTCTGGCGTTAAAAAAGCTCCCTCAATAGGAAGGGGGCTTTAGGAGCGGTGTATTCAACGCTCGTAAAGCGCTGGAAAGAAGCTGCTTGCAGGAATTTTTTTGACACCCTGCCAGCGCAGCGCCTCAGTGTGAAAGCACTCGGGCTTTCACATTAGGATTGCAGATGCAGCTTCTTTCAGGCGCTTTACAGGCTTTTTTAATTTTAACGCTAAGACCCCTTTCACACTGTGTGTTTTTCAGGCGCTTTGGCGTTAAAAAAGCTCCCTCAATGGGAAGGGGGCTTCAGGAGCGGTGTATTCAACGCTCCTAAAGCGCTGCAAAGAAGCTGCTTGCAGGACTTTTTTTGACACCCTGCCAGCGCAGCGCCTCAGTGTGAAAGAACTTGGGCTTTCACATTGGGATTGCAGATGCAGCTTCTTTGAGGCGCTTTACATGCGCTTTTTTTTAACGCTAAAGCACCTAAAAAACGCCCCAAAGTGTGAAAGTGGTCTAACTATATCAAATGTCTTTATAAGCCCAGGTATGACTGGTTCTCTTTAAGGTACAAAGATACCAATGTAACAGACAGTGCTGAGGTTTCTAGGAGCTCTGGAAAAATCAGATACAAGGCTATCTGTCTCAGCTCATTTTATTCAATAACATGATCTACATATAAATGGTCTGCTTGAAATATTTATTTTCTTTATTCTCAGTAGGGGTCCATTGCACAGCAGAAGTGATATAAAGCACACTCCATTATGGAATATATTTGTGTAAAATAATGAAAAAAATACAATGCAATGTCTGCTGCAATTAGCCACAATGAGTTGATTCTGAGCGTTTTAACTCAGCCTTCAAAGTCTGGAGGAAAGATGAGGACATTGAGCATTTCCCTATCTTGTCCACCCATTGGTTCTGTTTTAAACAAATCTACATTTGCTTAATTTAAACTTTCTGTGGGCTGACTCCGTCTGGGTTTTTTTCTTTTTCCTTTTTTTTTTAATTTTTTTTTTGGTTCCTGGGCAAAATCTTTAATGTGCTTCAAATAAACCACCCCATTGTTCTCTGATTGTAAAGTGTAAAAAATAAAATGTTCCTCCGCCGCAAATCTACACATAAACTCCAGCCTGTTTTTGTTTGAAATATCTGTTAACATTTGTGCGTCACACAGCGGTTGGGAGGTCAGCTGAATTTTTTTTTCCTTCTAAACATTTGTTTTATATTTGATGAAAATACACGTTTTTGAAGAGCGAGTTGGTGGAACATTTTAAAAGAAAATGTAAATAAACATTTAAATAAAAACCTGATAATTATTCTCACTGAAACAACTATCTGGTGTGCGTTTTTTTTTGGTTTACAGTCTCATTTGTAGTAAAGGGCCCTCCGTGGTTTTTGGCATAAGGAGAAGTGATTAGGAAGAATGCTGAAGACAGTACAAAGTACTAAATTAGAGAATTGCCCTACAGGCGTTTTCACTTTTTCGCTAAAAAACAGAAACCTCTTCAGTGAATAAATAATAACAGTGGCACGTTGGTCCCAGCAAACCCCCACAAATCAGCTTCTCTAGCCAGAATGTTTTTTGGCAGAAGGTTTCTTCAGCCTGTAAAACAAAAATACAGAAATCAGACTCTTTCCAAGATATGAGGATCCAATCGTTAATACTCCGGTCCTGTGATAAAGAATATGGTTATCTTTGAGCTTTAGGCTCCTATCACATGGATATAGAGCACTTATATCTGAGGTCCCCGAACCAAAGAATCAAGAAAAGGGGGAGGGGCGGGCCAGTTAGGACTATAGCGGTACTGATACAAAGGTAAGAGATAAGGGTGAGAATTTAAAACAAATTTTATTCAAAACACAAACATGACAATTACAAAAGTAAAAAATGTGACAACCATCCAACAGCATCAAAACAGAAGTCCCTGATAGGGGAAGACAGCACGATGGGTTGAGGGTTATGACAGTCTCTCAACTAGTTTCGCGGAATATACTGCTTCATCAGGAGAAGATCTAAAAGGTCCAGCCATAGGGGGACAGCAGACGGAACCAGACAGAATCCCATCCGGTGGCCAAGAAGGACACATGTGTGGAGGGACCTACTTGTCTTGGTGACAAGGGAGATGATGATGGGTAAGGGGGTCCCGGGAACATTAACCCAGTAGTAGCACATATTGGGGTGCAATTGTGCAAAAAATGGTGGGTATGCATGGTAAACGGGGACCAGACCTGCATCAGGATAGTGGTGCTAGCCTGCAGTGCACTGGGCTGGATGGAGCAATTTTTTGGTTCGGGGACCTCAGATTCAAGTGCTCTATATCTTTAACTTTAGGATGATGGTACTCCCCATTCCAATATTAATATATCCTACCCCAGAGGCTTGCTTTTCCTTCATTACAGAGTCCGCCTGCTCCTGCCAGCTCAGCGGGAGATCAGTCCGTTGATCTCCACTGAGCTGACGGATGACAATCTTCTCTCTGCTCTCTAAGCGGGGAGTGGCTTGTCGGGCACCGCTGTTTCCTATGGAGAGATCATTCTTCTATAATTGAAACAAAAGCAAAGTAGTTAGATTAAGAGAAACTGAGGTCGCGTACACATGATCGGTCAAAACCGATGAAAACCGATGAAAACGGACTGAAGGACCATTTCATCGGTCCAAACCGATAGCGTGTGGGCCCCATCGGTCAGTTATCCTTCGGTCAAAAAAAAGAGCACTTGCTTTAAAATTTGACCGATGGACGCCTGACCGATGGGTCAAAACCAATCGTTAGTATGCTAAAGCGGTTAAAAGGCCGCGCATGCTCAAAATCAAGTCGACGCATGCTTGGAAGCATGGAAGCATTGAACTTCATTTTTTTCAGCACACCGTTGTGTTAAAACACGTAAACGTCACCGAGTTCTAACACAACAGTTTTTTTAACCGATGATGTGTAGGCACATCAGACCATCAGTCAGCTTCATCGGATGGACTGATCATGTGTACGCGGCTTAAAAAGAGAGAGAGGGGATGGAGTCGGCCGAGGCCCCGTGTCTGAGTGGACACAGGGAGCTGTGGCTCGGCTCGGGTGCCCTATAGCAAGCTGCTTGCTGTGGGGGCCCTTAACAGGAGGGAGGGGTCAGGAGCACCGAAGAGGGACCCAAGCAGAGGAGGATTGGGCTGCTCTGTACAAAACTACTACACAGAGCAGGTAAGTATGACATGTTTGTTATTTTTAACTAAAAGAAAAATGAGACTTTAATAAAACTTTGAAGCCATTTAAAATAATGGCGTTATTAATGAACCCTAAGCATTCTGTAAGTAGCTGAGTACTTTTTTTTAAAGTTAACAAAGAAACTTAAACCAACTAAAGTTTACAATACTTTCTTTTTTGTGTCCCAGTAGTGTAAAGCAGCTTGATAGTGAATGTAGATATGTTATATTTAAAATACGCCAAAAAAATTGTAATTCACAGAAAATCTAAAATGATGTAATGTAAAAGTTTTTTTTCTCTTAGTAAATCTTTTACGACGGTTGAGTGACATTGCAATCCTATTCCATTTGTTATTACCGATAAATGTATCAATACCAGGCAGAGCCTGCTTGAGCTCAATGCATTATATAAGATAGTCACAGATCCATAGACGTTTCAGTGTTTATTCAAGTGTGTCATAAATTATTGGATCAAACAATAATTAGAAAATTGACAGGAAAAAAAATGTTCAGTGTTGAACACAAACAGAGAGTAATTGTTTTCAGATGTGTGTTTAACTTGGTCAAAAATATGTAACAGAACATAACTTTTGCCAAGATCGAAAATGACCAGGTGCCAACAATTGAGTTAAATGTTATATGGAAGAACTACATTTATATATTAGACTTCAAGAACACTATCATAGCAGGTGAAGCTAAGGGCACACCATTACCATAATATTTTCTTTGCTTAAATGGGTCTAGTTCAGGGAAATGTATACACAATCTGCAGTTTTATATTGCCCCCTGCTTGGTTTATGTGTAAATTCAATCGTTTTCAAAGTCTCCCATTGTTCTGTTCTCCTTCATACAGACCCTAGTCCTTTAGACCACCTGCAGTGTGGTACCCATTCACCATTCCAGGAAATGTCATACATACATTTTACTACTAACTCATTTGCCTTTAATTTTTGGGATTATCACATGTCATAAAAATAGACAGGAGATCCCTGGAAACAGATACAGTGCATCTGGAAATTATTTGCAGCGCTTCACTTTTTCCACATTTTGTTATGTTACAGCCTTATTCCAAAATGGATTAAATTCAGTATTTCCCTTAAAAATTCTACAAACAATACCCCATAATGACAACATAAAAGAAGTTTGTTTGAAATCTTTGCAAATTTATTAAAAGTAAAAAACTTTAAAAAAATCACATGTACATAATTATTCACATCAAAAGTTAGGGACGTGGGGGGAGAGGGAAGCAAGTAGTCCACTAGTAAACAGGTGACTTGTAAAGAATACCTGTGATAGATCAAGCACCCTATTGGGCATTGTTGCTGTAACCAATAAGCATAAACCAAAAAAGGGAAAGGGGAGGGAAGGGGTAGCCAAAGGTTAGGTGGGCTGAAAGGGGTTACTGTTAGCAAAAAAAATGATCTGGACTGGAATAATTCAAATTGGTTATATTTATTCCGATATCAAAAACGTATATTCACAGCCTTTGCTCAATACTTTGTTGAAGCACCTTTGGCACCAACTACAGCCTCAAGTCTTTTTCAGTATGATGCTACAAGCTTGACACACCTGTTTTTAGGCAGTTTCTCCTATTCTTCTTTGCAGGACCTCTCAAGCTCCATCAGGTTGGATGAGGAGCGTTGGTGCACAGCCATTTTCTGATCTCTCCAGAGATGTTGAATCAGGTTCAAGTCTGTACAATGGCTGGGCCACTCAAGGACATTCACAGAGTTGTTCCATAGCCACTCCTTTGTTATCTTGTGTGCTTAGGGTTGCTGTCCTGTTGGAAGATGAACCTTCACCCTGGAGCAGGTTTACATCAAGGATGTCTGTAAATTGCTGCATTTATCTTTCCCTTGATCCTGACTAGTTTCCCAGTTCCTGCCACTGAAAAACATCCCAGCAGCATGATTCTGCCACCACCATGCTTCACTGGGATGGTATTGGCCAGGTTATGAGCAGTGCCTAGTTTCCTTCAGACATGGCACTTGCCATTTAGGACAAAGAGTTCAATCTTTTGTTTCATCAGGCCAGAGAATTTTGTTTCTCATGGTCTGAGAGACCTTCAGGTGCCTTTTGGCAAACTCAAAGTGGGCTGTCATGTGCCTTTTACTGAGGAGTGGCTTATGTCTGGCCACTCTACCATACAGGCCTGATTTGTGGAGTGCTGCAGAGTGAGTGAGTGAGTGAAAAACGTATAAAGCGCAACACATGCGAACTGAATCGCCTCTGGGCGCTGTTTCCATTCCTTCAGTAAGGAAACCCTTGACCTCAGAAGAGATGAGTTTTAATCATTCTCCTGAAGGCCAAGTGGTCCGACTCCAGTCGGATGGTGGTAGGTAGTGCATTCCACAGTCGAGGTCCTTGGACAGCAAATCTCCGATCTCCTTTGGATTTGTATCTTGCCTTGAGTATTTGCAGTAGGTTTTGATTTGTTGATCGCAGAATGCGATTTGGGTTATGGGCTTTTATTTTTTCACATAGATATTGGGGGGCATTTCCTTGAATACACTTATGTGTTAGGCAGAGTGCCTTAAAAGTAATTCTGTCTTTTACTGGTAGCCAGTGAAGAGATCTCAGCGAAAGGGAGATTGACTCGAGCAGCCGTATTTTGAACGACTTGCAGACAAGTGATTTGGTATTTGGGGAGTCCTAGATAGAGGGCATTTGCGTAGTCAAGTCTGGATTTGATGATTGTTCCCACCACGACTGCAATGTCCTTTTTAGGAATAAAGGGGGTGAGTCGGCGTAGTAGGCATAGCAGATGATGGGATCCGCTGACTACAGACCCTATTTGTGCATCTATTGTCATATAGGAGTCATCCAGTTATCTATTAGAGTGAGGGGTCTCTCTAGTCCAAGAGAGTGATCCTTTTCGTTACTGATACAGTTGAGTGTCGTCTGAGTAGGAGTGGTAAAGTAGCTTCTGGTCGCTGATGACTTCAAAGAGGGGGCGGAGATAGATATTGAACAGTACCGGTGACAAGGGAGATCCCTGAGGGACTCCGCATGATACCGTACGCTTTTTCCGACATGAAAGATCCCAGTTTCTAAGAAGGAGTAGAACCAGGGTAGATCATCTTCCGCGACTTTGGCAACTTCAGCTAGCCTAGCGAGTAGTAGTCCGTGGTCTACCGTGTCAAAGGCCACACTTAGGTCCAACAGGATCAGGAGAGAAGATTCTCCTTCATCTGCGGCCTCTAAAGCGTCATCCCATATTTTGACCAGCGTTGGTTCAGTTCCGTCACCCGGACGGAAGCCTGATTGAAACGTATCGAGTAATTTTTGGGTTTCTAAATGCAGTTGTAACTGTTGTACAACTTCTTTCTCCATTATCTTGGAAAAAACATTAAGACCTGTTATGGGCCTCCTATTATTTGGATCTTTGGGGTCAAGGGTGTTTTTTTTAGGATGGGTTTTATTGTACCTTGTTTCAACAAGGTGGGCACCATGCCATCCTTGAATGATTGATTTGTAAGCTGCGTGATAGCTGGTGCCAGTATATCGGCACTTTCTTTCAGCAGTTTAGTGGGAATGATGTCATTGGGTGCTGTGCTGTTGCGCAGAGTCCCAATGATGTTTTTAGTGGCAGTGATGGTGATGGTTGTTCTTCTGGACAGTTCTCCTCTCTCCATAGAAAAGCACTGCTGCTCTGTCAAAGTGACCATCGAGTTCTTAGTCACCCCCCTGACTAAGACCCTTTTCCACCGATCGCTCAGTTTGGCTGGGTAGCCTGCTCTAGGAAAAGTCCTGGTGTTTCCAAACTTCTTCCATTTATGGATGATGGAGGCCACTCTGCTCATTGGGACTGTCAATGCTGTAGAAATGATTCTGTACCCTTCCCCAGATCTGTGCCTCGATACAATCCTTTCTCGAAGGTCTACAGACAATTCCTTGGACTTCATGGCTTGGTTTGTGCTCTGACATTCACAGTTAACTGTGGGACTATTAGACAGGTTTGTGCCTTTCTGAATCATGTCCAATCAACTGAATTTGCCACAGGTGAACTCCAATCAAGTTGTAGAAACATCTCAAGAATGCTCAGGGGAAACAGGATGCATCTGAGCTTAATTTGAGTGTTATGGAAAAGGCTGTGAATACTTTTGTACATGTGATTTTGTTTGTTTTTAACAAATTTGCAACATTACTAAATGTGTAAAAAGTGAAGCGCTGTGAATACTTTACAGGATGCACTGTATAAGGTATGCTGACCATGTTGTTGTATATGTGTTAAAACAACCCATTCAATTTCAAAGTGATCACATATCCTTTGTTCTCAGCTGCATAAGGGGCTTAGAAGGGTGGGGGTTGAGACTGCAGGAGGGGGGATATTGACAGCAGTACACTGATCTTCCCAAGAGCTGTGCAGGGGATGTGTCAGTGGAACTCTGATTATTGGGGAACAGGCAGACTGTGTTCCCAGCACAGGCAGAAAACTGACCACACTTTGGTAGATGTACTCTCATGCCTGGCATGGCTATTTTGCAATAGAAAAGTAGAGGGACTGGCAGGAAAACCATGTTATTCACCCTTAGAAAGCAATACAAAGAGAACAGGATACTTTAAAACACAAGTTCCCTAAATGTTGGGGTGAAGTTAATCCTTTAACTTAAAGAGTGACTTCACTTTTCTTGAAAAAAAAAACATTCCCTTCTGGGTGATCTATGTACATTGCAAACTTTGTTGCAGATTCCTACCTTTTGTTATTCTGAAGAAATCTCTGTGTGTTTGTCTGTGTCCATGTGGTAAGTGAATCTAATGGGAGTGGTTTTATAATGATCATTTAACTGCTGCACCTGCAGGGCTCTAATGAGGAAAAATTCCCTTCAGACGTGAATTCCTATAGGGAGTATCTCATCAAAAATGACATTTTTGTTGCAGGGGATACCGGATATCTGTCTTGTATCTTTGTGCAGACTTCTGGGAAAATCAGAGAGCCAATCACACAAGCAGGAAATTATGTTTCTGGGAGAATTTTGTACACATTCTGTGTGCAGAACACCTCCAGGAAGTTATATAGCATTGCATCTTACAGAAAATTAAAGAGCTACAGATTGCAAAGGAAAGGTAATTTTTAATAATATTTAATTACAATATGACTTGTGTCGCAATTGCATATGTTATATAATTTTTTTTTGTTTGCTGTTTTTTTCCCCACTAAAAAGTTGGATAAAAATTAGCGGTTTATGGTGGCCGTTGAAGCAGGAAGAAATTAATTATGTTGTTTTTTTTGTAGGTATAGGCCATATATTGTTTTTGGATTTGTGATGAAAAGGATGACGTATAATCACCCCGATCCTTATGAGCGCAGTTCCATACCGTACTGTATTTTAGGGAAAGGCTATTGATTGTCCCTTTACTTCACTTTTCAGCTTGAGATACAAATATGCCTAGAAAATAATTTGCAAGCTAATCCCGACTTTTGTTTAGCAATTCATTACTGATGCTAATTGCATTGTCTGGCATAGATTTCCTTCTAACTTTTTGTGATTTTCCTATACAGCATATACAAAGTATACAGCATATTTTGCTGAATTTCTTAAAATAATTTTTGGAAAATTTAGCAAAAGTTACCTGGAAAGTTGGATGAAGAGAGGTGATGGATGAGTCCTCTGAACCAACACTGCAGGAATTGTCAGGGATTGATCTGGTTAAACTTGACTCCTTTTATCAACATTATTATTTACAACGTATGTAACAATGGCTTAGTCAGTAGTGAACTAATTTACTGTAAAAATGTGTACATGCAGGGCTTTTTTTTCTCAGAGAATAGGTGCAGGAAATCCCCTAGTCTCCACCCCTACCAACCTCCGAGCATCGTTCCTTGGTACCACCCACTACCCACCTCCCAGTACTGCCCATTTTAGAGAATATCGAACCAAGTAACATTAGTGGTATTAAGTAAATTGTATGGAATTTTTTAATGATAACAAGAAAAGCAGTAAAATTGATCCCCTGCAGCCAACTACTAGAGCCCACCCCAGCAACAAAAGATTCCCCCACCAACAACTGACTAGACATGTGCGTTCCCCTTCGCAACAAATGGATTTTCAAATTTACAAATTTGTTAGTATTCGTACATTCGGATCAATTTGAACATCCGAAAAGCTGAAAGAACGAAATTAAGAAAATTACGAAATTACGAATAAGCAAAATAATGAACAAGCGAAAATACGAATGTACGATTGGACAATCTTACTAAAATGCGAAACACCGAAACAGCAAAAGAACGAAAATTACATCTATAACGAATGATTTGCATTCCGTATTTTAAATCCTTTGTCCATTTGTATTTTCATTCGTATGTTCGTATTCCAATTTGTGTGTTTTGTAAATCCGTTTCTTTGTCTGTTACGAAAATACGAACAGGTCCGAATAGGAAAACTTGCATCTTGCGAAATACGAACGGGTCCGAATAGGAAAACTTGCGTCTTACGTAATACGAACGGGTCCGAATAGAAAAACATGCGTCTTACGTAATTACAAATATATATGAATCTATGGAACGAGACGAAACGACACAAACATTTTTTAATTTTTGTTGTGCAGATGTCTACAATTGAACACCTGCAACAAAATACCTCCCAGCAACAATAGACCCCCGGCAGCAAAAACAGTTCCCACACAGCATCAATAGACCCTCTAACAGCTAGCAGCAATAGATCCCTCCCCTCAACAGTAGATCCCTCCCAGCAGTAACTGACCCCCAGGTACAGAATACCCACCTCCAGCAACAATAGACATCCCATGTCTGAAAAAACAAAAATAGATCCCTCCAGTGACAATATATCCCAATCAGCCAGCATCAATAGATCCTGTAACACACCCCAGCACGCCTTGTCATTACATACATTCAATGCTGGAGGTGCCTGAACTGCGTTCCCCCGCATTCACGCTGAAAAAAAAGCCCTGTGTACATGAAATATGATATTGAACAATTTGACACAGTAAATGTGTAAAATGTGAAAGCCACAGCAAATTCTTATTAATTATTATAACACCGCTAAATAAAAGCTCATAGAAATGCTCAGCTTCCCCAGTTAGAGTCCTGCTTTGTACTGTCTGTTAAATATTAACAAACTTTCCCAGGAGAACAGTGCCAATCTACATCCTAATTGCTATATTTGTCTCAAGTTATTTTAGTATTAAACAAAGTTTAGTTCATTACCCACTGTGTGATGTATATACTCCCTACAAGATATTTATATTGCTGCTCAGTAAACAGTCACACTTAGATACCATTGACATAAAAGAGGGTTGCTCAGTAATGTTATAATTATTATTGCACCCTTTGTATTTTCACAGCCTGGAGGTAAATGCCACCAGAGTGGTGAAGCGCTCAGAGACAAAAAAAAAGATTCTTTAAACACATGTGAAATGATTGGAGCCAGATCTCTTCCAGCAAGCGCTGTGATTCTAAACCAATTTATCTGGTTAAAGGCAGCCTGGACTTGAGGACCACCAGGAACTGGACGGTGACATGGCAATTTACATATCAAAGGGCGCTATGGCTAATTGTGAACAAGTCGGTGAAGTTATACATTGTAATTTCATTCATTGACTGAGTGCGTGAATTGTATAAGCGCAGGGAAAAAGGATGGGTGGTAAGTGACTGTCAAGTTATGTTTTCCTGTGCAAATGGCTTGACATCTCCATTGACTTGTAGCTCTGATTTACAACAAACCAAAGCTTGTACCTGCAGAACACATCTGATTACCAGATGGGCCAGTCTGAAGACAGGGTCTCGTCTATAGGTGAAGTCCAGTGACCCCACGCATGTCTTCAGACATTATTATCAGACCACAAAAATGTTGGGAAAATGCAACATCTGCACCTAGAATGTTGACTACTCTACATAACATGCGACTTCTCGCTGTGAGATCTTCTATTCCTTTATATTTAGGTGGAAAAGCAATGCAGATCCTGTGGAAAAAAAAGTGGAGCAACTAGTAGGAGATTGGTACAAATCAAACACATCTTTGTTTCTGTCAGTAGATGAACAGGGCTCATTTTTCAAACACTGGGAAGCTACGAAAAGTCAAAATAACTACAAGCTGTCTCCTGCTTGCTATGAGACTCTGCAGCAATTGATCAAAGCTTAGGCATATCGGGGGAGCTTTTGATGCTATGGGAGCTGCGTTCTTGATTCTTCAGGATGTAAAGAAATACTGTAAAAGTAGCTTTGTATACATAAACGGCATACATCACATACATTACAAGAATGTTGTTAATAATCTTCAGGCCACAGTGGGGGTGGTGCATCCTTGGTTCAAACAGAAACTGCATACTGCCTATTTTATGTGTTTTGATCTATGATAATAGTACATTGCAAAATCTGACATAGACCAATATCTTATTTTTTTCTTGCTTAGGTTAGTTGGACAGGTAGCCACATCATAGTATGGTGATAACTAGACATGTGCACACTGAAATATATTGTTTTGAAATGTTGTTTTCATCCAAAAAATAAAATAATTTTGTTACTTCCGAAATTCGTTTTTACTTATTTGGTTTCATAAAAAAAATGCATTTGTCTGAAAATCCAAAATAATTAAGGTCAAATCTGTCATTCAAGGCTTATGGTGTCTGTCGAATTTTCCTAAGAAAATTCGACGAAGCAGCTAAATTGTACGACGCCGCAATCATACATTTCCAGTCGAATGCTCCACCCACAAGCTATAGTAGAATTATAATGTTGTATGATTATATTTATATTTATTATATTTATATTTATTAATTATTATTACTAGTCAGCCAACATAAGAATTCTTATACAGCCTATGGGCGGAGCATTTGACCATAAATGTCGGGCAGTGGCAATCGTATGTTTTTAGCTGCTTCGTCGATTTTTCATGTCTCCATAATGTTGAATCTTTTCTCTCTATGTCGAATCTTTTCTCTCTATGTCTCTAATAATCGCGGACTAATAGGCCTCGTACACACGACCATTTTCCTCTGCAAAATACATCAAGAAAAATGCTGGCAGAGCATTTTTGCTGAGAAAAGCGATTGTGTGTATGTTTTTCGTCAAGAAAACTGTCATAGATCTCGACGACAAAAAAAGAGAACATGCTCTCTTTTTTCTTGTCGGGAGTTTTAATTTTCTCGTTGTGGTTCTCGTCGGGCTGGTTTACGACAAGAAACACGTTCGTGTGTATGCTTAGAAACCCGCGCATGCTCAGAATAAAGACGGGAGCGCATCTTCGGTAAAAGTAGCATTCGTAATGGAGATAGCACATTCGTCACGCTGTAACAGACTGAAAAGCGTGAATCGTCTCTCACCAAACTTTTACTTAACACGCAGTAACATGAGATTAGCAAAAGCAGCCCCAAGGGTGGCGCCAATGGAATTAAACATCCCCTTTATAGTGCCATCGTATGCGTTATATTTCACCGCGTTTGAGAATGATGAGATTTTGTCTTGACAGTGTGTATGCAAGGAAAGCTTGACAAGATTCTCGTCAACCCGACAAGAACCTCTTCGAGGAAAACATCGTTTCTTTTATGACGAGATTCTCCGTCGTGTGTACGAGGCCATAGAGTTAGGTTAGGCACATTCAACCGCAGATTCGATAGACACAGATCGATATTGTCACCGTCATGTCGAATCTTCTATTTATATGGAAATGTTGTCACAACGAAATTAAAATAAAGCATTTTATGTCGGATCTTTCGGGTTTCGGACTCTGTACATTCGCTATCGTTTGTTAAAACGAATGTGAAAATCCTCAAAATTCGGACAAAAATACATTCAGACAAAAACGAATGCACATGTCTAGTGATAACCAGACAAGTCAATTCAACCAGAGGCCATGTATTGATAGTAGTCAGAAGATGGCATAGGATATCAAAATGAGTAAGTGTCTGTGACCTAAAATGTGGAACACAAGTGTTATTACAAAACGTTCTGCAGAAAATCCTACTTATGCTTCTGAATGGACTTAAAGCTGCGTTCAGAAATCACCTAATCCCTACACATACTATTACTAGGGATTAACAAAATTTTGCATCTGAATTTTCCAGAAATTGCAGCAAATTTGGATTTGTGAGATTTTTGTGAAATTTCAATATTGCAGCAAAATGCATTGGAATGGATGGTGATGGTAAGGGGTGCAGTAGGCTTTTTTTTAGGTACTCAAACAATGTGCATTTAAAAGCACATTTCTTCATTGTTATTGAATATATAACTTTTTAGCAATCATCCCTAAGAAACTGCAGTATTTTCCAGGCGTCCCTAGCATTGCTATTAATAATCTGGCCCACAGTTTCCGTGGGCACTCACTGATCCACCAGCAGAGACTGAATGACCAACATCCATTCTGTGAATCTAGGATTTGTTGACTCACATTTTAAATGAGAGAGGGTTAAGGGTCAAATGTGTAGCTCCCTCTAGCTAGTCTACTAGGTGTAAATAGGTTTTGTTAGTGTCGACAAAATTGGTTTGGCTGAGAGCCAGGCCTGGGTAAATCTGGGTCAGGGTTTAATGACCCAGGCAGGCTGGATGATTCAGCAAGCAGAATCTTTGTTGCCTTCCCCTGCTTACTGGAAACTTGGAGAAGCTTCCAGAAGTAGTGGGTGGAAACTAGGAGGAGCTGCTTGGCATATTTATAAAGTCTTCAATCAATCCCCAGCAATAGGTGTTGGAAGGGGGTAGGCACCTCATAAATAGGCATGAGTCATGCCAGCAGGGGCAGTCGGTTTGAAGATGGAGATGGAGTACTGAGGAGGCTGTCAGAGGCCCTTGATTATAATGCAATGATGAAGGATTTTCCAATCACCAATATCCTGAAATAAAATAAAGGCAACAGTTGAATTCAATTAATTGATTGTTCTAGAAAGAGAAGGAGAAAACAGGTCCAGGTGGAGGATGCACCCTAACTGTAGGCCATCTCCTTAAGCTGGGCAAAAAGGTTTTTCATCGTCATCTGCTGCTGAGCAGCAATTGTCTCTACTGGATGCTGGTCCTTTTACATTGTGACACATGCGAGTTTGACACTTATAATTTTTTTCTTCCAACCTATCTGGTAAGAAATGTCTGTCAATTGTTCATGCCTGGTGATGGAATCCTTCTTATATTCATTGCACAGCTGCACTTTTTGTCTCACTAGATTTCATTTACCTGTCTTTAGCAGACTGTTTGCATTTCTTTGGACTCTGTTTTGACCTAATTTGGGACTGCATGTTTGTGAGCTCACCATCCATGCACTAATTTTGTTGCACACCTGCACTTTGTGTGTGTTTATTAATTACATCTGTATTGGTTCTTGAATGTATAAAGGCCACTCTTGTATTGAATTGCAGCATTCTGGGATTAAAAACCTAGCTACAAGAGAAGGAAGGAAAATGGCAAGCATTTGAGGGCAGTATGGACATAAACATGGCTAAACACATCTAAATGAAAATGCCTTAAGCGCTCATGATCCTCTTACTCCAAGGGCTGCATTTGTGCTGTGTTTTTTCATACTCCTATGCGAATGAAGCCTAAGGCAGCAATGTATGTGAATGAATGATCTTTAGACTTAGGCCCATATCAACTTCAACTGCAGCTCCACTATGAACAAATCTAACTAAACTACTGACGTAGGAGTGTATATCTTAACAGATCGTGTAATTTTAGGGTCATTATGTTGTTTTTTCTACAGGCCAAATAGTCCCACAGCCCCATATGGCAAATAAATACTGATTTACTAAACACAGTAAGCCTGGATTTTGATAAATAGTTTCTTCTGATGCCTGATCACATGGGTCCATTAAAGCTAACAAGCTCATTAAGTAATATAGAACAACTGCTGGCTGCAGACCTGCGTGTATATGTGTGTTATCAACAGATGCGAATTGGTTTCCAAATAGTTTTGATAAACTTAAGATCTCAATTTCCCTTCTGAAATCATCCGTAATGACTAGGTAAATTTGTCTTGACATTGGTAATGAGTGCCTGTTAGGAGTACAAAGTAGAGCATAGCCCTCTTACTAGTTCAAGGGAATAGATTGATGTCACATCCCAATTTCTCTACATGTAAACTCATTTCCCCGACAGGATGGTAAACACAGACCTTGTTTAAAATGTAGGATGAAAAAAGCAGATGGGAACGCCACAAACATTTTTCCAAACTAAGAGAATTTTTAAGCCTATTTAACCCCTACAGCCATTGTATTGCATAACAATTATAATAATATTATGAATTATTTATAGGTGCCTTTCAGAACACCGAAATTCACCTTACAAGAATAGCAACAGAGCATCAAACAACAAAAATTATACATTATTTAAACATTAATTTACAAAAACAAGTCAGACAGAGTATGCTAGTTTAACCACTTGTCGACCACATAACGCCATTATGTGGCGGCAAAGTGGCTCTCCTGTGCCAGATCATGTACCTAGTATCATAGGCGTGCGCAGCCTATTGCATTAGGGTGTGCACCCCAAAGCTCAAACACACGTGTATGTGTATATATTTTATATATATACACACACACACACACCCTTATAAATAAATGTGAACAAACATTTTAAAATGCATTAAAAAGCATTTTTATCAATGTTATCTTTATTTATTTTTTACTTATTAAAACATTTAATTGTTTACACTAGTGGTTGAGGGGCAGGAAAACTCTGCAGCTGAGCCATTCTTTTACTACCCCTCAACCGCTACCACCTTTTAGCTGTAGAGGCAAATGCAGCAGCTGCAATTATACCCCTTTTTGCTTTCAGCAGGTGTAGCACCCGTTGACTTTGACCAAGTCAAGTAAATGACGGCACTTTGCAAGCTCCCCGCAACTGTGTGAAGAGTGGAGTTCAAGGGGTTAAAGCAGGTGGTGTGGAGGCGATACAACACCTCCTTGCCACCTCTAAAATGCTCTATGAAGAGCGATTTGTTTGCGTATTGCTCTTCAGAAATCAAAGCATTTGTGAATGTGCTCCTACAGTACATAGGTCACAGTTCTCCCCTCAAATCTGAGTCCTCCATTACATCACAGTCCACAGCATTCCTCCTTACACCAGAATCAATAGTGTTACATCTTATCTCACAGTTTACCCTTTTACATCAGAGTCCCCAGAGTTCCCCTTTAAACTGGGAAACCTGATGTAAAGGACTGTGGTGTAAAGGGGAACTGTCATATAAGGGGGTCTTAGGTCACTAGAGTCCCCAGCATTTCCTCTTATATCAGGATTTTCCCACTTTCATCAAATTCCCCCTTTATATACACTGTAAGGGGGGGCTCTGACACAAAAGGGAGCTCTTCAGAGTGTAATGTAAAGGGGGGGGGCTCTGATGTGAAGGGGTCGCTGGTTACCACAGAGTCCACTGAGATCCCACTTACATCAGAGTTCCCTTTTACCCCAGAGTCTGCAGAGTTACCCTTTAAACCAGACAACCAGTATTTCTAGAAGGGGGCAGTGACGGCTGGTGATCAAAATTTTTGGGGGGGCGCAAAAAAACTGCAGCCACTGTGCCCATCAAATGCAGCCACTGTGCCCATCAAATGCAGCCACTGTGCCCATCAAATGCAGCCACTGTGCCCATCAATTTCTGTCACTGTGTCCATCAAACACAACTACTGTGCCCATCAAATGCAACCACTGTGCCCATCAAATGCAGTCACTGTGCCCATCAAATGTAGCCACTGTGCCCATCAAATGCAGCCACTGTGCCCATCAAATGCAACCACTGTGCCCATCAAATGCAGCCACTGTGCCCATCAAATGTAGCCACTGTGCCCATCAAATGCAGCCACTGTGCCCATCAAATGCAACCACTGTGCCCATCAAATGCAACTACTGTGCCCATCAAATGCAGCCACTGTGCCCATCAATGCAACCACTGTGCCCATCAAATGCAACTACTGTGCCCATCAAATGCAGCCACTGTGCCCATCAAATGCAACTACTGTGCCTATCAAATGCAGCCACTGTGTCCATCAAATGCAACCACTGTGCCCATCAAATGCAACCACTGTGCCCATCAAATGCAACCACTGTGCCCATCAAATGCAACCACTGTGCCCATCAAATGCAGCCACTGTGCCCATCAAATGCAGCTACTGTGCCCATCAATTGCCATCACGGTGCCATCAAATGCAGCCACTGTGCCCAAACGCAGCCACTGTGCCCATCAAACGCAGCTACTGTGCCCATCAATTGCCGTCATGGTGCCATCAAATGCAGCCACTGTGCCCATCAAATGCAGCCACTGTGCCCATAAAACACAGCTACTGTGCCCATCAATTGCCGTCACGGTGCCATCAAATGCAGCCACCGTGCCCAAACGCAGCCACTGTGTCCATCAAACACAGCTACTGTGCCCATCAATTGCCTTCACAGTGTCATCAAATGCAGCCACTGTGCCCATCAAACACAGCTACTGCGCCCATCAATTGCCATCATGGTGCCATCAAATGCAGCCACTGTGCCCATCAAATGCAGCCACTGTGCCCATCAAACGCAGCTACTGTACCCATCAATTGCCATCACGGTGCCATCAAACGCAGCCACTGTGCCCATCAAACGCACCAATGTGCCATCAATTGCCGCCCCTGTGCCCGTCAAACGCAGCCACTGTACCCATCAATTGCTGCTACTGTGCCCATCAATTGCTGCCAGTGTGCCCATCAATTGCCGCTACTGTGCCCATTAAATGCTGCCAGTCTGCATCCCCCACCCAGCACTCACCTTGTCTTGGTGGGGCAGAGGTGTCCTTCATGCTCCTCAATGTCTTCTCTTGTCCTTTGCTATGATTGGATGCCTGATAGGCATCCAATCACAGCGCCTGTCGTTTCAGCCAATCAGATGACAGGTAACATGCCTGAGCACCTGACTGACTGAGAAGCGTGTCAGTGTTAGAAAAGCAAAAATTGATTTGCTTTCCTAACACAACGCTGAGTGAACAGCGAGCGCCCAGCATGGCGCCCACTGTTCACCCTTTTGGATGCCTATTAGAGCCTTTGGCTCTAATCCAGCGCTTCCAAAATATACCCTGCCGCTGTAATTCAGGTGCCCGGCACCCAAAAAGGGGCCGGGCACCTGAATAGGGGGCAGCAGAGGTGACCATAGATGGATTCATGCAATGCATGAATCTATCTATGGTGATAGACAGGTGGCAGGAGAGAGGGGTGGCCCCCTTGCGCCCTTTAAGGACGCACCGCCACAGGGGTCAGGTCAGCCATAGCAGCCCCTCACAACACAGATTATTTTACTCTATATGACCAACCCCCTTCCCCAGTATGTGTGTATATTGCCCTCCCCTCAATGGTACTACAAATCCCAGCATAGAAAATCCCAGGACTGCCATTTCTCAGCAGTTTTCCTGTCACACACACATAGTGTGACTTGCACTGCAGGAGAGGACATCCTCTCTCTTTCCTGCCTGCTGTAGTGCTGTCCGCACACACACTGTCAGAGTCTCTGCTCCCACTCTCTTACCAGTGACATCTCCCAAGTCCCATGTCCTGTCAGGTCTCCTTCATTGTTGTCAGACTCAAAACTCACTGCAGGACAGAAGCCGGGAGGCGGGGCACTCAGAGGCAGAGCACGGAGGAAAAAGTTACATCCTCCTCCTCTGCCTGGGACGATCCTGGAATGGTTTTCTCGGCAGGAAAGGACAGTTGTGGGCTGCGGAAGCCCCATGCTGGGAGCGGGCAGGACTGGTTTAGAAAGATCAGATGACAAAATCAGCGGGGGTTAATCCAGCGCTGATGCTACTTCTATGGGGTCAGCTACAACATCCCTGACAGCAGGCAGCGGAGTGATATTCAGCTATCAGGGATGCTGTAGCCGGAACTATAGAAGTAGCATCGGAAAATGCGGCCACCTGCCTGCTCACTCCGCGATCAGTGGCTGCATTCACAAGAGTTACACAGCCAAAGAAATTATGGTCCCAATCGCAGAGTAGCAGCGCAGCCATTGTTATTAACCAGAAGTGCCAGAATAGACATTCTGCTGGCAAAAAAGTCCTGGGGTGTGATGGATGTGCCTGGGCATTAGGGTGTGCCCAGGCACACCCGGCACACCCCGTGCGCACGCCTATGCCTAGTATGTAGTCTGGCACTTCCAGGTAGGGGGCGCACACTGAATGTGCTGTAATTAGTCACAATAACACAAGCCGATCTGCGGATGCCGGTCAATGGATGACCGCCGGCACCCGCTGATCAGCAAGGGGAAAGATAGAACAGAGCTCTGCCTATGTAAACAAGGCAGAGCTTTTCTTTTAAAAACAAAATAAACAAGGCAGCTCTATCCTGTCAGTGGGCATGTGCTGGATTTTGTTTCCCTGCCAGGGAATACAATCTAGCACATCCCTTAGTAAAAGCACAGTGTATATTTTTAGCACTGATCACTGTATTAGTGTCACTGGTTCCAACAAAGTGTCAGTTAGTGTCAGATTGTCCACTGCAATATAGTAGTCCCGCTATAAGTAGCAGAATGCTGCCATTACTAGTATAAAAAAAATCTATTAAAATTCCAGTATTTATAGTTTATAGAAACTGTACGTTTTGCACAATCAATATATTGATTTTACCAAAAATATGTAGCAGAAGGCATATTTGCCTAAATGTTTGAAGAATTTTTTTATTGGATATGTTTTATGGCAGAACGTAAAAAAAATTGTTTTATGTTTTTTTTCAAAATTGTCTGTCTTGTTTATTTTATACATAAATGTCATTAAGTGCAGCATTGCATGACCATGCAATTGTCAGTTTTAAGTAAAACCGTGCCGTATAGCAAAAAAAAACTTAGTCATAAAGGGGGGTAAATCATCCGGAGACCAAGGGCCAGATTCAGCATTAGTTACGACGGCGTATCTCGAGATACGCCGTGTAACTGCTAAACTGCGCCGGCGTATCTATTTTCTGTATTACGCCGTCGTATCTTAACTGCATATTTACGCTGGCCGCTAGGGGCGTTCCCGCTGATTTATGTCTAAAATATGTAAATCAGAGAGATACGCCTATTCCAGTACGGCCGGCGTAAAGATAAACCACCAAAAAGATGGCGCAGCCAATGTTAAGTATGGACGTCGGGACCGTGTCGTATTTTTCAGATTTTACGTCGTTTGCGTAACTCGTCCGTGAATTATGGCTTTACGTCAATTACGTTTACGTCAAAACCAATGCTTTTCAGCTTCGTAATTTGGAGCATGCGCACTGGGATATGTCCACGGACAGCTCATGCGCAGTTCAAAAAAAGCGTCAAAAACGTGAGGTCACAACACATTTCCATAAAAAACGCCCACCTCATCCACATTTGAATTACCCGGGCTTGCGCCAGCCCATTTACGCTACGCCGCTGTAACTTAGCTTGGTGAATACAGCACTTGCCTCGCTAATTTACGACAGCGTAGCGTAAACAAGATATGCTACGCCGGCACAAAGTTACGGCGGGCTATGTGAATCTAGCCCCAAGTGGTTAAAAATATACGTTTGGAGATGTTTTTTGAAGATGGATATGAAATCAATATTACGGATGTCACGAGACAGTGTGTTCCAAAATCGAGGGACACAGCGGCTAAAGGCTCTCTGTCCCGTAGTAGTTAGGTCAAGGATAAAAGTGTAAGGAGATTAATAGAGCAGAAAGATATATAAAGGATAAATTATAGTGCATTTTCAAAGAACACATACTTTTAGTTATCGCTTTAATGTGTATGAGGGCTGGTAGAATTTGAGATTTTCCATATCCCCAGAATGTTTTTCAATATGAGGAGACTTCAGGGAAATTTTGCAGTTTGGGCAAAATGCATTAACTACTTCCCGCCCGGTCAATAGGAGATTGACGTCCGGGAAGTGGTTATGAAATCGTGACTGGACGTTCTCCAACGCCCTACACGATTTCATGCCGCACGCTCCCGTGGGGGCGCGCAGCGATCGGTGATGCGGGGTGTCAGTCTGACACCCTGCACCTCCGATCTTGGTAACGAGTCTCCGGCGGAGGCTCGCTACCACGTGATCAGCCGTGTCCAATCACGGCTGATCACGATGTAAACAGGAAGAGCCGTCGACGGCTCTTCCTCACTGGACACATGGGCACTGACTGGCAACATAGATTCATCAGTGCCAACCCTCAGTATCCATCAGTGCCACCCCTCAGTGCCAATCCATGCCCAGTGCCCACCTATCAGTGCCCATCTGGGCCACCCATAAGTACCCATCAGTGCCACCCATAAGTGCCACCCATGAGTGCCCATCTGTGCCGCCTATGAGTGCCCATCAGTGCCGCCTATGAGTGCCCATCAGTGCCCCCTATGAGTGCCCATCAGTGCCACCTATGAGTCCCCATCAGTGCCACCTATGAGTCCCCATCAGTGCCGCATACCAGCGTGGCCTATCAGTGCCCATCAGTGCCACCTCATCGGTGCCCATCAGTACTACCTCATTGGTGTGCATCAGTGCCACCTCATCAGTGCCCATCAGTGCCGCCATATCAGTGCCCGCAATTGAAAGAGAAAACTTACTTATTTACAAAAAGTTAACAGAAAAAAAGAAAAATGTATTTTTTTTTTCAACATTTTTAGTCTTTTATTAGTTGTTGCGCAAAAAATAAAAACCGCAGAGGCGATTAAATACTACCAAAAGAAAGCTCTATTTGTGGCGAAAAAAGGACACCAATTTTGTTTGGGTACAGTGTAGCACGACCCCGCAATTGTCATTCAAAATACGACAGTGCTGAAAGCTGAAAATTGGCTTGGGCGGGAAGGTGCGTAAGTGCCTGGTGTGGAAGTGGTTAATGTCCGTGGGGAAGTAGAAATGAAAGTGGGTTTTAAAAGTGAAATCAGCTTTCAATTGCTTTGCCAAAAACAGCCCCTCATTAGAAAATAAAGACAATAAAAAAAGCTAAATAAAATATTTGAAGTGACAAAAAACACAAATAATGATCAGATACACAACCTTAAAAGAAGAACACTATTTATTGCTATTGCAATCTAAATTTATTGAATAGAAATAATTTATATACAAAATAGTCATATAAAACTGGTACTTACGTACCTACACAAACAATACAAATATAGAGTAAAACAAAAAACAATGGGCCAGATTCACAGAGCGATTACGCCGGCGTTACAGAAGATGCGCGGCGTAAGTCTAAATTTGCGCATGCGTTTCGATGCGCCGCATCCCCAAAACGAGATACGCAAGAAATCTATTTTTTTTTAGTCCGGCGTAATTTCGATAGACAGGCGCATCCGTCCGCGCAAAACTGCGCTAGACACACCATTGTTTTGCTATTCAAATATGCTAATGAGGGAGTTACGGGGATCCACAAAAGAACGTTTTTGCAGGACAGGCTACTCGCTGTGCGCAACAGCTGAACGGCCTGTCTAAAATTAGACCATATAAAAGGTGGTATAAAATTAGACAATTCGTCTACATGTCAGAGAAGACAACACTGTTAGTGAGCAGCAGAGCAGTCACACGTGTTGCACAACAATCTGTATGCCAACATGCCAGTGGCATCCATGCTCATAGCTATACTACTGACTTTAGATGAGCAAAGAAGGAGGAGGGCACGGAGGAGGGCACGGAGGAGGGCATTGAGGAGGGCACGGGAGAGGATTTTTTTTTTTTTCCCAAAAAAATGTCTTTGCTTTTATAAACATTCCCGCCCAAAAAATACATACATATATACATCAATACATAACATACATACAAATTACAAACACGGTCTCACTATCTTTCAATAGCCCTTTAAAACCTTGATGGATATAATAATCTAATCTGATACAAGCCCCTCACTCTTCACTTGATATATCACACACGCATAGACATCTTTGGCATGAGTGATTCTGAGGTGTCTTGCATCTTCAGATTCACCCCTCATGCCATCCTGGAATTAACCACAAACCTGCAGGAGGATATCACCAGCCCAACACATGACACCACCCATGACAGCTACATATACAATCCTAGCCCCATCCCCACAGATTTCGAACAGAACATGTATGGGGACAGCTGGCTGGTTGGTGAGTGACATGGGTGGCAGGCATGACTGTCCCCCCCCCAATGATGCTGAAATCACAAGGGGCACATGCACTACTAACATCCTCCTGTCTTATCCCTTCAGGGTGACTCTGCATATGCACTGGGACCCCATCTCATGACTCCTATACGGAACCCCCCATGGTACCCTGTTATATTCCCCAAACTTTGTATGCCAGATCATTAGTGCATGTTGCATGCTGCACAACTTCGCAGTGAGAAAGGGCCTGGAGATTGACATAAGTGATGACCTGACCCCTGAACCAGACAATCCCTCCCTAACCGAGGCTACCCCGTCTTCTGAGGGAAGAGCAGCCAGGAGCCATCTCACATTAGGCATCTTTGCACATTAAACACACACATTAATCATGGCACAATGAGAATGCATGCATGCACACCACTGTGGTCCCTAGCACAGACACATCACATCCTCATCACATTGGATTGGCACAAGCCCACCATGCAGAACTTGTGAGCAGCAACGCCATGCCACGGCTCCAATTATGTCACTGTACATTCATACACCATTCACACGGACCTGGGGATCACTTCTCTACCACAAATGAGGGTGACACCCCTTTTCCGGCAGGAATGTCACCCCCACATTCCAAAATCATTCACAAACATAACCCAAAAAAAAAAAAATTGACCAGCAAAAATAAAAAATGCCCAGCAAAAATCTAATTTAAAAAAAATAACAACAAAGAAAACACATAAAAGACAAAAATCACTCTGCAAAACAGTCCCCAAATATCTCAAAGACACGTCACAAACAAACAAACAAACAAACGCTAATAAACAACAGAACAAAAGCACCTTGCTGTGTAGGAAGGGATACAAAGGGATGTACTTTTGCAAAGTAAGGGCATTTGTGTCTGTCTATTTATGCTGTCTGCGTAGTTCACTAAGTTGCCCGGGTCCACTTCCAATTTCACTGATTGAGCCGTTCCCGAGTTGTGAGCATGCGCACAGAGGTGCTGACCATGGTCTGCTTCATGTGCGCATGTGCGAGCCGGCCGGCCCTTCATTTGCATGGGGTCACGGCTCATTTCAATGAAACACGCCCACGTCCTTCCCAATTTGAATTACTCCGCCTTACGCCTCTGAAATTACTTTGCACAGGCGCTAATTTCTGCGCAAATCAAACGAGAATACGGTGATTGCGCCGCTACATTGCGGCAGTCTAACGTAAAGGAGGTGCACTACGCCAGTCAAAAAATGCGCCGATGTACCTGAATCTGGCCCAATACTTCTAGAAAACACCTAAACATGAAGGTGCATATAGTAATTAATATATAAGCACCCCATGGAGGACTAACACATTTGGAAAATGTATATTATAATTAAATTATTACTTTTATTAACCATTATTATAGTTTTTTTTTCATATTATTATTTTTTAAGAATAATAATAATAATAATAAAAACTATAATAACAGCTATAAACTATTAAAGTATAGGTATTGGAACTTGCTTTCAAATTTGACTGCCTGTTAGGCCGCGTACACACGATGAGATATGTCCGCTCAAACTTGTCCGACGGACAGTTTAGTGCGGACATGTCTCATCGGATTTTGGTCCGATGGCGTGTACACACCATTGGATCAAAATTCCCGTCGGCAGACAGCGCGGTGACGTGGCGGTGATGTTGACGCCGCCACGTCACCGCACCAGGAAGAAAAATACTTCCGCGCATGCGTTGAATCCATTTGACGCATGTGCGGGAAGATATGTCCGCTGGTGAGTGTACTGACCAGCGGACATATCCGACGGACATGTCTCCGGCGGACAAATTTTAAAACATGTCCGCTAGCCCATACACACGATCGGATTTGTCCGCTGAACTGGTCCGTCGGACCAGTTTGAGCGGACAAATTCAATCGTGTGTGTACGCGGCCTAAGTGAACATAACGAATACAAATTTATACGAATGTATACATTTTCAAGATAACAACTACCGTGTCTATATGAATGGAACGTACAGAATTAGAATTTTTCCAAATCTCCTAATTATCAAAATAACGAATACCACATATATATGAGTGGAATGTACCAAATTCAATTTTTTCAGAATTTCTGAATTAATTCAAAATAAATAATTTTGATCTGAAAAATGTATAAAACGAAAATAGAAAAAATAAAAATGTTCGACAGCACACATGTCTAATCAAGGTCAAGTGGCAAGGTCTGACATCACACTACATTGTTTCAGCAAATTCAAAGGAAAATGGCACAAAAAACTGCATAATGCGTAGCTAGCTCAACGGGGAAGTATACATACACCCCAGTACCGATGAAGGTTATGATCCATAGTTCATCAGTCTTTTGGCTTTAGGTTTCTACTCCATAGAGCAGTGATGGCAAACCTTGGCACCCCAGATGTTTTGGAACTACATTTCCCATGATGCTCATGCACTCTGCAGTGTAGTTGTCATGGGTAATGTAGTTCCAAAACATCTGGGGTGCCAAGGTTTCGCCATCACTGTCATAGAGTATACTAATAGCAACAACAACAAAAAAATTACACAAAAAACAGTAAAAACAGACAGAGGTGGACAACCATTCAAAGCTTCACAAGAATTAAATATGGTTCCTACAATGGTTCCGCAAGGAGATTTTGCATTTCAGATGACTCCCTAAATATTCACTGGCATTGTTCTTAAATATCCAACTCGTGTGCCAAAAGGGACCCCATCTTCTCAATGTAGTCCATATTTGTAACCCACTCGATCAAAAAGGGAACATGTGCTGTCTGCCAATAGCATGGTATAACCTGTCTCTGCTGTTAACCAGTGTCTAATGCCGTGTACACACGATCGGAATTTCCGATGAAAAAAGTCAGATGGATTTTTTTCATCGGAAATTTCGATCATGTGTGGGCTCCATCTGACTTTTTTCCGTCTGTGTTTAGAAATAGAACATGTTTTATTTTTTTCTGATGTCAAAAAAAAAGAAGAAAGAAGGAAATTCCTATCGTCTGTGTGCAACTCCGACGAAGAAAAAACCCACGCATGCTCAGAATCAAGTCGACGCATGCTCAGAAGCATTAAAATTTATTTTTCTCGGCTCGTCATAGTGTTTTACGTCACCGCATTTTGGATGGTCGGAATTTGGTCTGACAGTGTGTATGCAAGACCGCTTAAAGGGAATTCCAACGAAAAATTCCATCGGATTTTAGGCCGATCGTGTGTATGGGGCATTAGAAGACCTTTTTTGATACAATAAGATAGGCCTGTAAAATTGAAAACAAGGTGATTTGAAAACACTATTTAGCCCAGGTTCACACTGGGCTGCGGGAGTGAAGCCGTGCGATTTCACTCCCACTTTCTGCACAGATGTCAATGTAAATCGCGTGCCGAAATAAAGTAGTACAGAAACAACTTTTTGAAATCGGTGCAGCGTCGCAGATGCGGCATTGCACCAATTAGGACGGTGCCATTGCCGGCAATTGCCGCCAATTTGACACACGATTTGACATGTTAAATCAGATGTCAAATCACACCAGTGTGAACCAGGGCTTAAACTATTTTGTAAATTACTTATTTCATTCCTAGAATGTTTATAGTAAAGGTAAAATATAATAGTTTTAGGTCAACTTTTTTTTTAAATGCTGTTTACCAGATTTTTAACTTATGTACTTCATTTTTGTTACTATTTAAATACAATCTTTTAACTGAGTGGACACCTATGACAACATTGCCCCGAAGGATTGTAAATAAAATAAAAACAAAAAAAAAAAAAAACGGTTTACTTTCAGATTGCCCTGCTCTAACTGATTATCTATCCTACCAACAGAACAGAATTAGGAGGGGAAGATAAGAATTGAACTTATCTTTCTAAGCAACAGGCTTTTTTTTTTTGCAAATTAGTAAATTGCTATATGTGTGAAAAAGAACCTAGAGCTCCACCTGCTATATTTCATATTTACCTGACAATAAATAAATAAATAAATAGTCATCATGAGCATAATAAACAAAGCAAATACTGTAGTATATCCAACTAAAAATATATACATTCTGGGAAGGTTTTGGGTGAATGCTTATAATGGTCTTATATCACAAACAAACAAAAATTTCCCAGCAAATTTACCAGGTAGCCTGCAAAAAAACAGACTGCCCCAGTCTAACAATTCACTTAAAAACAGTGTTTAGTTTGTACACATTTACAAATATATGCGTAAGCTGCAGTGCCCACGTCAAAGCTCCTCTGTATACTGTGGTCCTAACTCTCTAGTTTTGAAAGTCACCAAGTTGCAGCACATATAGCAGTGGATAAATTAAGGACAGGCTTGCCTGGATGGAGTACACTCCTCCTTAAAGGCACAGGGAGGCAACAGGACACCCAGCAAGAGCACAATGGCTGCTGAAGCCATCTAGCGTGTCCCCAAAATCAAACTCAACCAACTGTACAAACAAGTGGCAAACAACCCCAAATTCTAACTAGCCTTTGTAGTAAGATGCACATGGAAGGTCAGCGCACATCACAAACAAACAAAATAACATTTCTCAGCACACTTACCAGCCTGCAAAAAAACAACAAAAAAACAAAACAAATTGTCCTGTTTTGTCCTAACAATTCACATTCAATAAAGAGGGTTTTCACACATTTGCAAATATATGTGTAAGCAGCAGTGCCTATGCCAAGGCTAAACTGTATACTATGGTCCTAACCCTATAGTTTTGAGAAACTCCAAGTTGGAGCACACATTATAATTATTATACAGGATTTATATAGCGCCAACAGTTTGCGCATCGCTTTACATCAGGGAAGACAGTACAATCACAATACAATTCAATACAGGAGGGATCAGAGGGCCCTGCTCGTTAGAGCTTACAATCACACGTAACACTTTTTATTGATTCTATACTAAAATGTCAACTCAGAATACTGAAAAATATAAATAATGAATGAAAAAAAAAGTATAAATTCTGCTTATGTTTTCAAACGTTGTTATGTTATGTTACATGCATGGGCTCAATAAATCAGAGAAGTGACTCACTCTTCCCTGATCTGTTCATATAGACCATATGGAGACAGCCACAAGATGAGTAGTTACTGCAAGGTTATCTCTTTAGAAAACCCATAATGCATTGCAAAACCAGTTTGGTTTGCTTTTGAATTGGGCTTAGATAAAATAAATATGTACTGGCAACCCAAATTGAAAACGCACTGAAAAATGATAAGCAAAATACGGAGACTGGTGACTGGTAAAATAAAACAAAAAGCCTGCCAGACCTATCCAAAATATCCAAATTTTTTAAGTAAAAGTAAAGTTGACACAATCCCGCTCCCACTCTACTGCACAGTGCTTGGTATCTGAATGGTTGTGCCATGTGTGCCATGCTTCAACTTGTGCTAATACTGTATTTGTATAGGAGTTTTTTTTGGGTGGTCTGATTGTGCTGGTACAAGACAGTTTTGCAATAACTTGTATATCTTGAATTTGATTGCTCAACCTTATGAAAGATTTACAGTTGCTTGGTATTTCATTCTTAGAGCCCAAAAATTAGAGCTAAGAGGCCACCTGAGATCTATGAGTTGCTGCCCTGACAGCTGCTTGACCTCATGCTGATAAGCCATGATGCCTCCACTTCTTGAGTGTGCGTATAATAACAAAAAACTATAGTTAGATTGATACTGTAATGAGTTCCACAAGAGTCTGGAGATAGTAGGGTTTATTTATTATAAAAGACGAGTATGTTCACTTAGCAAAGTGAATGCACACTTAGCTTAGCCAATAAGTAAACATGTGTCCATTTCATTTAAAGCGGAGTTCTACCCAAAAGTCGAACTTTCACTTAAACCACTCACATTTGGCATGTAATTATTTTGGGGGAGGAGTCGGGGCTTCAGTAGGAATGGGACTTCCTGTCCCACTTCCGCCCAGGGACCGCTAAGGCGATACGTCATATTGCCTTTTGGCGGCCCCTCCCTGTAGGCGATCACCTGGAACACTTGACAGGTCCCAGGCGATCGCCTGTCCACTCAGGGATCACTGCGCTATTTGCGCATGCACAGTGAGTGCCTGGCCATGAAGCCGAAAGCTATCACGGCCGGGTGCCCACAGTTACAATGGAGGCACCGGTGGAAAAGGGGGGGAGAGGATCGGAGCTCCGGTAGGCGCGTCGCTGGACCATGGAACAGGTAAGTAAATGTTTATTAAAAGTCAGCAGCTACACTTTTTGTATCTGCTGACTTTTAATACACATAAACTCTGGAATTCCCCGTTTAACGAATCATGTGCAAGGCAAAACCCATAGCACATGATTGAGTATTTCAAGTGTACATTTTCTATTTATTTGTAACCCATTTTTGTTGCCATGCAACTCAGGGATCTGAGGGCTTCTCAGGGCTTCTCTCAGCCTCCATATTCTTCCTCAAGCAAAGCAAAGTAAAAATAAAATAAGCAAATAAACTTTCACAAATAAGCCTGCACAATCATAATAGTTTAAAGCCCATATCCGAGCAAAGACTAATAAACAAAATGTTTATTTACTTGAATACAATAAGATAATATGAGCAGCTACACACCAGGCTCTCTCTCTGTAAAGAGTTTTTTTTGTCCTAATCAAACCCCTTTTCCCGCTACCTTATATCTGCCTCATGATAATGCTGCCCCACGTGATCTCCTCATCTCTTATTCCAATAAATACTGTGGAAAAAAGGTTACATCATGATTAATTTCAGTGGGAAAAGCCTCTGCAAGAGATTAAAGGGAAAGGTGCACAAGAAGACATCTTAAATGAGAAAATCTCTTGGCAGGGGACATAGTCATTTTGTTTGTTTATAACATTTGATTTTGGAATAAATCTAATTTCCTAAAGAGAAACCACATTTACCGTTAGAAATGCATTCATTGAAGTAAAAATTTCCATCCTGCTTCTTGGAATGTTGTTGTCACTGCAGTCAAAAATGAACTTCGATTTGACCCCTTTAGTCCTGCTCCTGAATTACCCATCTTTACCTAGCCAAACATAAAGCCTTGTACACACGACGGACCGTTTTTATCGGTTCACCGATGAAGCTGACTGATGGACTGATGTGCCTACACACCATCGGTTCATGTCCCGATCGTGACAGAATGCGGTGAAGTAAAACACAACGATGTGATGAAAAAAAACGAAGCTGAATGCTTCCAAGCATGCGTCAACTTGATTCTGAGCATGCATGGATTTTTAACCGATGCTCGTGCGTACTAACGATCGGTTTTGAACTATCGGTTAGCCGTCCATCGGTTGTATTTTAAAGCAAGCCATCTGTTTTTCGACCGAAGGAAAACTGACCGATGTGGCCTACACACGATCGGCTTGGACCGATGAAAACGAACCTCAACCGATCGTGTGTACGTGGCCTTACTGAATCAGAATGGCAAAAAGACCCATCTAGGGTTAACAAATGCTGCTGTCCTTTAAAGTGCTTACAGTGCACTGTATATATTTCAACTTAAAGGGAAAAAAGTTATTTAAACAATTGGCATGTTTAACATCACTCTTATATCAATGCTGGTGTTGTCTATCCCACTAAGAAACAATGGTACACCCCTTATTTCCCCCAGCTATCCCTTGTTTATAGTCATAGCCCCCTTTTTACTTTTCTCTACTTTTCTTTTAATTGATATCCTCATTCCTCAATGTTTAAAAAAGTAGCTATGATTATGGAGACCAATACGACAAATTTTATAAAAACTGAAAAAAAAAACATCAATTGCAGCTACCATGCCCAGCAAACGCAGCACTGTGCCCATCAATTGCCACCACTGTGCCATCAAACGCAGCCACTGTGCCCATCAAACGCAGACACTGTGCCATAAATGCAGCCACTGTGCCATAAAACGCAGCCACTGTGCCATAAATTGCCGCCGCTGTGCCATCAAATGCAGCTACTGTACCAATCAATTGCTGCCAGTGTGCCCATCAATTGCTGCCACTGTGCCCATCAATTTCTGCCAGTGTGCCCATCAATTGCCACCACTGTGCCAATCAATTGCCACCACTGTGCAAATCAATTGCTGCCAGTGTGCCTATCAATTGCCGCTACTGTGTCCATCAATTGTTGCCAGTGTGCCCATCAATTGCTGCCAGTGTGCCCATCAATTGCAGCTACTGTGCCAATCAGTTGCTGCCAGTGTGCCCATCAATTGCCTCTACAGTGCCCATCAAATGCTGCCAGTGTGCACCCCCCACTCGCCCGACACTTACCTGTCTCGGTGGGGCAGCGGCGATGTCCTCCATGCTCCTCAATGTCTTCTCCCGTCCTTTCTTCCCATCTTCTGCTATGATCAGATGCCTGATAGGTGTTCAATCACAGCGCCTGACATTTCAGCCAATTAGGTGACGGTTAACAGACCCGTGCACCTGATTGGCTGAGAGGTGGTTGAGTGTTAGGAAAGCGAATATTAATTTCCTTTCCTAACACAACGAGTGAACTGCGAGCACCCAGCTGTTCACATTTTTGGACGCCTATTACAACCTATGGCTCTAATTAGGTGCTTTCAAAAAGTACCCTGCCGAAAGTTGAATCTATCTATGGTGATAGATAGGTGGCAGGAGAAAGGGGCGCCACCTGTGCATCCCTTATGGAATAAACTTGCCTACTATGATTCTCTGTTTGGTGAGATGCACTTGATTTCTCGCTTTTCCTTGGCATATACCAAGGTATTTTAATTGTGAGTCAACAGATTATGGTATATCGTGCTATTTACAGTAGGGATCAAAAGTTTTGGCACCCCAGGTAAAAATTTGTATTAATGTGGATAACAAAGATGGAAAAATCTCCAAAAGGAGAAGATGGAAAAAGGAAAGATGGAAAAATCTCCAAAAAGCATCAAATTACAGATTAGACATTCTTATAATATGTCAAAAAAGTTAGATTTTATTTCCATTATTTACACTTTCAAAATGACAGAAAACAAAAAAAAGGCGTCTGCAAAAGTTTGGTCACCCTGCAGAATTTATAGCATGCACCGCCCCCTTTGCAAAGCTGAGACCTGCCAGTGTCATGGATTGTTCTCAATCATCATCTGGGAAGACCAGGTGATGTCAATCTCAAAGGTTTTAAATGCCTAGACTCATCTGACCTTTCCCCAACAATCATCACCATGGGTTCTTCTAAGCAGTTGTCTAGAAAACTGAAAATAGTTCACGCTCACAAAGCTGGAAAAGGCTATAAGAAGATAGCAAAGCGTTTTCAGATGTCAATATCCTCTGTTCGGAATGTAATTAAGAAATGGCAGTCATCAGGAACAGTGGAAGTTGAAGCAAGATCTGGAAGACCAAGAAAAATATCAGACAGAACAGCTCACAGGATTGTGAGAAAAGCAATTCAAATCCCACGTTTGACTGCACGATCCCTCCAGAAAGATCTGGCAGACACTGGAGTTGTGATACACTATTCCACTATAAAGAGATACTTGTACAAATATGGTCTTCATGGAAGAGTCATCAGAAGAAAACCTCTTCTACGTCCTCATCACAAAAATCAGCATTTGAACTTTGCAAATGAACATATAGACAAGCCTGATTTTGGAAACAAGTTCTGTAGACCGATGAGGTTAAAATATAACTTTTTGGCCGGAATGAGCAAAGGTATGTTTGGAGGAGAAAGGGCACAGAATTTAATGAAAAGAACCTCTGTCCAACTGTTAAGCATGGGAGTGGATCAATCATGCTTTGGGGTTGTATTGCAGCCAGTGGCACAGGGAACATTTCACGAGTAGAAGGAAAAATGGATTCAATAAAATTTCAGCAAATTTTGGATGGTAACTTGATGCCATCTGTGAAAAAGCTGAAGTTAAAGAGAGGATGGCTTCTACAAATGAGGTTGGGGTTGTGGCGCTGTAAAACAGTGGCATATAAGTGAAAAAAGTCTGCTGTGCAAAAGCCAAGTCCTTTGTTAAAATGACATAAATAAATAAATAAAACCTGAGATGATGAGTGGTGAAGAGGAGAACGACAAGGAGGACACTATTCTGTAATTAGCTGATCGTCCAAAAGACGCTGTTCCAGGGGCAAGCCTTCTAGCAGGGGAGACCAGAGCAATAACTCCAACATGTAGAGGAAAAGAAAAGACAGAGGGGGCGCCTCCACGTTAAGCGTTGTAAAGCTTTAATAAAATACAGATGACAGTGTAGACTTACATATAAAAAGGTGGAATCCAATGTGTAGATTCTATCAGGAAGTTTTTGAATGGGGGAGATGTGGCATCTTCCCGGGCTAGATGTTAGGCTGATTGTGCTCCCGGATAAACCTCCTTAAGTCCAGTACGCAGTACCTCCTGGCTCTCTGTAGCAGTACTTCTGCGCGTTGTCCTGGTCACCCAGACCAGTGGACTCCTCAACGTAGAAGGCTTCCCTTCAGCATCTACACAAGGTTGTGGCTGTTTCCTACAGCCTGTCTGATTCCAAGAGACCTCCTGTCTCTTCCTGTGGAGCTGTCTCCAACTGGGAGCCTGGCTTCTACAAATGGATAATGATCCCAAACACACCTCAAAATCCACGGGGGGATTACATCAAGAGGTGTAAACTGAAGGTTTTGCCATGGCCTTAACAATCTCCTGACCTCAACATAATTGAAAATCTATGGATAGACCTTAAAAGAGCAGTGCGTGACAGACAGCCCAGAGATCTCAAAGAACTGGAAGACTTTCGTAAGGAAGAATGGGCAAAGATACCTCAAACAAGAATTGAAAGACTCTTGGCTGGCTACAAAAAGCATTTACAAGCTGTGATACTTGCCAAAGGGGGCAGTACAATATATTAACTCTGCAGGGTGCCCAAACTTTTGCAGACGCCATTTTTTTGTGTCATTTTGAAAGTGTAAATGGAAATAAAATCTAACTTTTTTTTTTACAGATTATAAGAATGTCTAACCTGTAATTTGATGCCTTTTGGAGATTTCTCCATCTTTCCCTGGCTTTGTTATGCACATTAATACAATTTTTTACCTGGGGTGCCCAAACTTTTCGATCCCCATTGTACCCCTACATGGTTTTGTGTACTTTGTTTGTCTTTTTTTTCTAAATGTGACATGTCATGATTGCTTTGTTCATATACCTGTACAGGTGAACATTATAATGACTTTTCAGAGATCTTGATGGTATATAATGTCCGTGACATGTAATTTTCATCATGTCTTTCCACAAAGATTCCAAACTACTGTTAAAATAACTATTACACCTAGTACATTATTTTTTTTGACATATCTATAACCAGGTAGTGACACTGTTAAAAATTAATATTGAAGGTACACTTATCAAATATAATTTTTTGCCACTGACTTTATAAATTGTCATATTATCACCTTTTTTGTAAAATGACTTTAAAAGCAGATTATATTTAAATGTCAAGTTTAGTATCAGCATCACAGTTTTGTATATTTTGGACATTTAATTTTTAATGAGGACGGTAATAAATATTCTGCAATATCTTAAAGCTTGTTAAATTTTCTTGGATTTTTAGAAAATAAACGTCTTTCATTTTACTACTGATTTTGTTTGAAAGTGTCTGGGAAGAAATTCAGATCGCTTCTCTGATCAATCTTCTTGGCAATAGAGAAGTTAGTCTGTAACACTAATGGGCTCGATCCCATCAGAGGTTTAACTGTGTTTAAGTTGCCCTCTAACCCGACCTTGCTCTAGACAATAGCTTTTTGGGTGCGCTAAATGGCCACTTTTTGCCATTGCTGCCAAATTAATGAGCCCATGTCATACTTCGTTTACAGTTCACTCACGGAGCGATCAAGTGGAAAATGAGACTGAGATTCTTAAGGAAACTTGCACACATTTTCACAGATTATGCTTTCTATCTTCGAAAAGTCTCTGATCTTCCATCTTGGTCAATCAAAGCACCATGCAGGAGGAGCAAAATGCCTGACACTTCTTATTGGAATTTGCCTAATGAATAATTTGTCAAGAATTTTAATTTCACACATACACACACACACACACACACACACACTGCAAGCCGAGGCTAGAAGGGCCTAGATGGCTAGAATCTATTAAATCTGTAAAGCTTAACTCTGGGAAACAGCTAAATACACAGTTAGGGTATATATTCTTTAAATATTTACCTCCTGAAGGGCTTACATTTCTTTTCATCCAGACCTAAGTTTTATACACATCAGAAATACGTGTACATTCATCACTTTTGATTGGCTTTTAGTTCTGTCCCTTTCTCTCCCAATCTACTGTACAGGGCATTACACAAGGCTAATGCCAGGTTCTTACACAGTTACAATAAAGAACACAATTAATGATTTTGTAACAAATACATAACTGCAGTCACTGGTGTTTATTATATGAAGAAAAGTAAAATAACTGGGTTGATGTATTTAATCCTTGTATTTAGATGCACGTCTGGAGTTTAGCTTTAACTTTTGGGGAACTTTTAACATTTATGTCCTTTAGTGAGTGTTTGTTAAATTATATATAATGTTTACCAATCATAGGACCTTTAAGAAATATGTTTAATGATTTAAGAATTAATTAGTGTCCCTTATGATTGTCATCCCTTAATCAAATGATAAGTTCATCGAATTGGTGGCACAGGTGAATTATCTTGTATCATGTATACAACCTAAAAGGGTGTTTGTTTTTTGCATGTACATGAAATGTTATATATAGAAAAGTATGTATATTTTTTATTAAATCGCTCATCTGTTCCTTCTACCACAATTGCTATATTTTATTGGGTGCCGCCGCAGCATAGGAGTTTTGTGTTGGCCAAAGGGTCATGACAACTTTGATCCGACCATCGGATCAAAATCCCCGCCGGCAGACAGCGTGGTGACATGGCGGTGACGCCGCCACGTCACCGAACCCGGAAGTAAAATGCTTCCACGCATGCGTCGTATCCATTCGACGCATGAGCGGGAAGATATGTCCGCTGGTTAGTGTACTAACCAGATGACGGATCCGACGGACAGGTTTGTAGCGGACAAATTTCAAAGCATGCTTTGAAATTTGTCCGATGGACAAACCTGTCCTTTTGCCCCTACACACGATCGGATTTATCTGCTGAAACGGCCCGTTGGGCCAGTTACAGCAGATAAATTCGATCGTGTGTACGTGGCCATAGTCATAACTAAAATGTGTTCTTTAAAAAAAAACTATAATTTTTGCTTTAAATATCTTTTTAATCTGATAATCTCCTCAAACCTTAATCCTTGGACATATTGCAATATTGTTGAGCCCCAGCATTATCAAGAAGAGACCTAAGGGTTTTTACTACAGAAACTGGGACATCTTGTGGATCACCCTTTGAGATATTATCTCACGCTGTTACCTTACAGCGGTAAGGTAATGGTCCACCCATATATAGAGGCGTATTCACACCGAAGACCCACATCACTAAAGTCACCTTATTCTTTAATCTATTGAACCGAGCACTTTTGGAAGTTGTCCTCTATGCTGTTTTATCACCAATGAACTTTGTGGGACCACATACCTTGTGACATATGATTGGAAACCTTAGGCCACGTACACACGATCAGACTTGTCCGATGAAACTGGTACGACAGACAGACGTTTTCATCGGACCAGGCTGAAGTGGTCTGATGGTCTGATGTGTGTACACACCATCGGACCAAAAATCTGATCAGACCAGAACGCGGTGACGTAGAACACACCGACGTGCTGAAAAAAGGAAGTTCAATGCTTCCAAGCATGCGTCGACTTGAGCATGCGCAGGTTTTTGGTCCGATGCTTTGACATACTAACCATCGAATCTGTCTGACGGACAGGTGTCCGTCAGACAGATTTTAAAGCAAGTTTTAAAACTTTCGTCCAACGGACAACTGTCCGATGGGCCGTACACACCATCGAATTGGTCCCATGAAACTGGTCTGCAGACCACTTTCATCGGACCGGTCTGATAGTGTGTACGCGGCCTTACATATATGTTATAAGAGGATTTTAAGGACATTGCACTTTTAATTTTGTACTCATTGTATTCATGTATATGTGGTTCTATGTACCAGTACCTTCTATATGCACACTGCATTTATTGATGTTTTTTTGCACTAGCACATCCGCAATTTATTTATAGAACATTGTCATTAGTGCCATTAGGATTGGATTTATGTGCACGTTATATTGTTTGATAGACTCTCACTTTAACCACTTCAGCCCCGGGCCATATTGCTGGTCAATGACCGGGCCCCTTTTTGCAATTCGACACTACGTCGCTATAACTGACAATTGCGCGGTCGTGCGATGTGGCTCCCTAAAAAATTGGCGTCCTTTTTTTCTACAAATAGAGCTTTCTTTTGGTGGTATTTAATCACCTCTGCGTTTTTTATTTTTTGTGGTATAAACAAAAAAAAGAGCGAAAATTTAGAAAAAAAATGAAATTCCCCAAAAATATATAAAAAGAAATGTTTTCCTCCGTTTGGGCCGATACGTATTCTTCTACATATTTTATGTGAAAAAAATCGCAATAAGCGTTTGTTGATTGGTTTGCGCAAAAGTTATAGCGTCTACAAAATAGGGGATAGTTTTAAGGCATTTTTATTAATATTTTTTTTTAACTAGTAATGGTGGCGATCAGCGATTTTTATTGGTACTGCGACCTTATGGCGGACACTTCGGACACTTCTGACCCATTTTTGGGACCATTGGCATTTTTATAGTGATCAGTGCTATATAAATGCATTGATTACTATAAAAATGCCACTGGCAGGGAAGGGCTTAACACTAGGGGGCGAGCAAGGGGTTAATTATGTTCCCTGTGTGTGTTCTAACTGAAGGGGGGTGGGACTGACTAGGGGAAGTGACTGATCGCTGTTCATACATTGTATGAACATATGGTCAGTCATTTCTCCCCCTGACAGGACAGGGAGCTGTGTCTTTAGACACACAGCTCCTGGTTCTCACTCTGTAATGATTGATAACGTGCCCGCCGGGCACGTGCGTCAGCACCAGGGGCGAACGGGGGGCGCGCGCCCCTATTGGCTGAAATGCGAGATGACGTATAGCTACGTGATCTCGCACAGCCAAGCTGACCTGCCGCCGTATAACTGTGGCGGCTGGTCGGCTAGTGGTTAAGTTTAGTTTCTGCAATATCTCAGTTCATATATTGTATCACACATTCAATTGCATACAGTGTGACACCAGGGCCATCTTAATTGCATAATGGGCCCCTGGGCTAAGTAATGCTCTGGGACCCCTACAATGATGACAGTGCAGGTAAACAGACATCAAGTAGGTAGGAGGCAGACTGCCTCCCCTGTGTATCTATCACTCTCAGTGCCATCATGGGGACCCCAATTTCGGGGCAGCATTGGCACAAGAACCAACTGCTTTGAGGAAAGTGCAGCCCCCCCCCATGCAGCTGGGGCCCCTGGGCAGTGCCCAGGTGTGCCCTCTCATTAAGACAGCCCTGCACGACACCACCAATTGATTCTATTTTCTGAAATTTTTGGGGCCAAGATTGACTCGTTCGGTGTTCGCTGCAACTAGTACCCCCAGTTCTTGATCACATAAGCAGCGTGGGAATATTTTTATTTTTTGCAAATTGCAATACAATAGCTGTAGGGGGTTAAAGGCTTACAATTCTATTAATTTGGAAAAATATTAATAATACAGCTTCCAAATCTCGACTGGAAATAGCTGCAATATATACAGTATTTTTTGTTTTGGGGTTTAGGTACACTTTAAGATTTGAGTGTATACAAACATAAACATTATAAATACGGTATAATAATGCCACAACTTTATGTGACTAAAATGTGGCTACTGTACCCGAAACAGATTTGGTGTTTGATAAATATCTGCTGAAGTAAGAGGTGTTATTCGACACAAAGAGAAACATCCTTATGTAGCCATAAAGTGAGAGGCACAGCACTTACTGACTGACATGTGGGAAGGCTTGCACGCATTCAATACATATTTGTAAGATAAACATAAAAGAGTAATCTCTTGGGTCTATGTCCATGCGTCTGTCTGAGTCTTACATGTTCATCTCACAAATCCTCCTGCATAGCATACATAGAGAGCAGTGTGTAAAATATATAGAGTAACTGTAATAACTTATTGCAGTTCATAAGTTATGCAAATATCTTTCTGTTATTTCAGCTTGCATAGTCATACTGGATTGTCTAGTGAGTGATAACAGTGATGAAAGAGTTTGACATTTTCAACAGTTGATGGACATGGGGGGTCCTATACAGTAATGGGAATTCACTTTGTGTAAATTCGGCCAAAGGATGAATGATGTAGAAGTCCTGGGATTAGAATTCCTCCTGTATGTTGTGTCCATCCTTGGGTTTTGCCAGATGTTGGAACCTCATAGTTCCCAACATTTCCTGATTTCCATGGATAGTTCCAGCCTTTGAAGATTTGTCCCTGAAATATTTTGTCCTTAGGCAAATTCCTACTTACTGCATAATAAAGTAAATTATTTTCTCCATTAATGTGACCTATACCATTCTAATGCCTTGTACACACAATTGGAATTTCCTTCAGGATAAACTCAGATGGATTTTTCCAACGGAATTCCATTCAAGCTGTCTTGCATACACACTGCCACACCAAATTCCGACCGTCAAGAACGCAGTGTTGTACAAAACACTACAAGGAGCCGAGAAAAATAAAGTCCAATGCTTCTGAGAATGCGTCGACTTGATTCTGAGCATGCATGTTTTTTTCTCCGTCTGAGTTTTATACAGACGAACGGAATTTCCGCTGGAAATCTCTTTCTGAGTCCGTCGGAATTTCAGAAGGATAAAATTCCGTCTGACTTTTTTCATCGGAAATTCCGATTGTGTGTACAAGGCATAAGGGTTTTCTTTTTTGAGACATAAAAATAGTGTTAGGCATCGTGCACACGACCGTTTTTCTCTGCAAAAACCAGCAAGAAAACTGCTGGCAGAGCTTTTTTGCGAGAAAAAACGGCCGTGTGTACGAGGCTTTCAGGTTTCTAGTCGGGAAATCTGGCCAGAATCTTGACGAGAAAAATAGAGAACCTGCGCTCTTTTTTCTTGTCCAGATTCTTGCCGGCCTGTTTCCCGATGAGAAACCCGAGCGTGTGTATACTTACCATGCTCAAAATGACTTGGACATATGAGCAGTAGCTTCCACGTCATAGGTAGGGTGAAGCAAGTTGGCTGCGACGGCATCAAATGTGACGAGCGCATTCTCATCATATGCGATGACGTCACTGCGTTCTTTCCTTTTAAGAGAACCGCGCTTCTTTTGAAACGAGAGTCTTTACACTCAGGTGGCAAGAGATTCTTGCAAAGAATCTTGTCAGGGAAAACACAATGTTTTTCCTGACGAGTTTCTTGCCCGTGTGTACAGGGCTTCATACATACTTACATTTATTTTTTACATGTATTTATTTTATATGTTACAATATTTTTGCGACTCTTATATAATATTGTTAGCTATAGGAACGCCAGTTTGTTATCAGAGCACCCCTGAAAATCTATTTAGAATGTTAGTGACTACCATGTAAAGCAGGGTTTCCCAACCCCCAGGCCACGGCCCACTGCCAGGTTGTGGCCTATTTGCAGCCGGGCCATGAAGGCTGTACTGTGTGAGGTGCGGTGGTGGGCAAGCTTTTCCTCCTTAACAGCGGGGCTGCTACACTGCGGCGAGGCGGGGGAGCAGAAAGATGAGATCATCTCTCACCACCTGCCTGGATCACCGCACTTCTGCCCACACAGCGAGGCCGCTACACTGCTGGAGGTGAGGTAGGGAGCAGAAAGATGAGACATCTCTAACTGCCCTCCCTGCATTACCGCTGTTCTCCCTCACTGGCCTTTGCTGCCACCACGGCAGGTGACAAACCTCATCTGGTGTCAAGTGACAAATAAAATCTGACTGCAAGTGGCAAACCACATTTGGTGGCAGGTGGTAAAAAAAATCTAATGGCAGGTGGCAAACCACATTTGGTGGCAGGTGGCATAAAAAGTCTGAAGGTAGGTGGCAAACCACATTTGGTGGCAGGTGGCAAACCACATATGTTGGCAGGTGGCAAAAGAAATCTGATGGTAGGTGGCAAACCATATTTGGTGGAAGGTGGCAAAATACATTTGGTGGCAGGTGGCAAACCACATCTGGTGGCAGGTGATATGGCAAGTGGCAATCCACACCTGGTGGAAGGTGACATGGCAATCCACACCTGGTGGCAGGTGACGTGGCAAGTGGCAATCCACATCTGGTGACAGGCGACGTGGCAAGCGTCAATCCACATCTGGTGGCAGGTGACATGCAGTGGCGTCTCCAGCTTTCATATTTAGGGGGAGCACATGAGGGGACAGGAACAAAAGTAGGGGGGGCAACTATAAAATGCAATTTTATATATATATATATATATATATATATATATCTCCTGGGGCCCTTTACTACGATCACACAACGGGCCCTTTTACATGTTCTGCAGTGAGCTCCCTTCCTACTATACTGGGGCCCCCCAGGGTGGCAGAAAACAAGAGATATATGTCACCAGCACACCAAGAAAATATAAGGGTCCAAAGCAGTGGGAGAACTTTCAGGGTTGCAAAGGTTGTCTTGCCACCGAGCCCTGGTGTTCTGCCACTGTGGGGTTCCCCAGCTTTCCTGTCCCTGCTATTGACAGCGCTGGTCTGGCATCTGTCTCCTTGGCAGCGGCGGCAGTCCTTTAGGACCTAGTGCTGGTGACATTATGTGTGCATGCAGGGGAAGACTGGCACTATTGGTTATAGAGAGCTGAGCCCCCCAGCTGGTCACCTAGCAGCAGTAATGCTGTATAACCTTCTCTGTTGACATGTTGATCGGGATGTGATCCAGGTAATGCTCCCAGTCAGATCTAATAAATACAGTATTTATTAGCATCGAGAGTACAACCACATATATATATACAGTATATATATATAGCCGTGTGGGCTCTATGCCTGTAAAGTGTGGGCTCTATGCCTGTAAAGTGTGGGCTTTGATCAATAAAAATCTCTGATATTTAACACTAGGATTTGACTGGGAGCATCACCTGGAGTGCATCTGGAGTGCATCCCGATCAGCATGTCAGAGAAGGCTCCACTGCTGCTAAGCAACCTGCAGGGAGCTCAACTGTCTACAACCAATAGAGATGGGATCGGGTGTGTTTGAAATCCCACATGCCCAATCCCGCCAGGAAGCCAACACTCCACAGTGCTAATCACAGGCAGTGAGACATTTCCTGATCTGTGCAGAGCTGCGGACCGGGAAATCTCTCACTGCCTGTGATTAGCGCTGTGCAGTGTGGGCTTCCTGGCAGGCTCTGGCATGTGGATTTTTGAACATGCCCAGCCCATCTCTAACAACAAATTGTGCTGGCCCTCCTGTACATCAGCCCCATAAAGTAACCAGCACTGGGTTCCAATGTGCTGCCGCCGCTGCCAAGGAGACAGAGAACAGCGCTGTGAATTGCCGGGACAGGACAGCAACTCTGGTTATTCCAGCACTGGTACACACTGGGAGGATTCCCCCATCCACCTATATTGTGTAGATGGGGGAATTGGATCATTTCTTTTTTTTTTTTTCATTCAACCTAATAGTTGAATGAAAAAAATGATCAATGTATGGGCTGCCTAAGAGCTAAGACCAGCCATAGACAGTTTAAATCTCAGCTGGTTCAGCAGGAACTGGCTGAGATTTGAACCATTAATGAGCATATTCTCTTATGATTATCACTAGTGGTTGCTATATAGCCACTAGTGAGAATCACTGTTTGTCGGGAGAATACAATTGCTGGGCAGGAGGGATATTCCCGTCAGCACTGTCTGTGTTGATGGGGGAATCATGCAATTTTTTCCTGCAATCTGTGGATGTAGGAAAGAAATTTGCACTGTATATTACCTGCCTAACTGAAAGTGAAAGTGTAACAGAATGGCCCGTGACACCCAGAGACTTTTGAAGGATGGGGGGGTACTCGAGTGCCAGAATCACTAATGACTCTTGGTTCTAGGGTCATCCTGTGCCCCTTTTGGGCATAGGGTGACTGAGAAATGATAATGATAAATTACATGGGATGGGACATTATTGATAATTCATGTTTTGCAGGATATCTTTAAATATTACAAGTTGTTAAAATCTGACTTCCACAGGTCAATAGAGTGTTTTCATTCAATGTGGGGACACATGCTTTTACGGTGTTAATTGAGTCTGCTCCTAGACATTCCATTGTGTGATGCTAATACTGTTTTGTGTCCATTGTGCTAATTAGATCTGCTCCTAAGACCTGTTTATTGTGTATGCTAATGACACTGTTAAGATGTGGAATGTGACTTGTCAAGCTGTAGTAATTAACCCCTCTAAATGCGGAGCCAGACCGTCTGGGTAATGAGTAGTAATTAACTCATCGGAATGTCATTATCTAAAAGAATGTGTATGAAACCCCCTATTGTGTGATGTGTGGGTGGAGTGTGTCTTTGTCCCTGTGATTAACTGTAACATGCTTGTACTGTATATAAGAAAGCTAAGTTACCATTAAATGATTCATTCATTCATTTTGGAACCAGTACCAGAGCTTGTGTTGTCTTGGTTATTCTGGGAAATGAAATGGGTCGTGTCTGATGTCTGTCGGACTGTCGGATAAGCTTTTGTGGGGCGATGGAATGGAATATTTACAGAAAGTAAATTGTGAATGTCTTGAAAGAACAGGAGAGGGGAGGGAGACAGATGGGGGAGAGAAGGGATGGAGATAATGCAGTTCAGTGATTACAGTGTACTGCAGTCTGCAGTGTACACACTTACCCACGGTCCAGGCTAGAATCTCAGGCATCATTTACACACATGCTGCTGATTTTCATATTTCCTGAACACACATCCCCTCTCTTCAGATACAGCACACCAAGATAGTCTGGTTTTTCAGTAACTGAGATGAAGGCTTGGGCCCCCCTCCCCCACAGTGCTCATGGAGTCCTTTCTGCAACTCACTCTTCTCCGTGCCAATGAGGATGCAGGGGAAGGAGCAGATCGGGCGGCTGTGGTTGTGTGAACACTTGCATTATGCAGTGTCAGCGAGAAGAGGGAGGGGGGAGGAATGCCCCGCAGAGCTGACTGGGGACGCTCTTCCTCTCAGGAGAGACTGTTACTCCAGGGGCGGCCCGAGAAAAATACAAAAAAAATAAAAACATTTTTTTGTTGGGGGGGAAATGGTGGGGCACAGCATAGCGTTGGGGGGTCAGGGCCCCCTCTGGCCCCCCCCCTAGAGTCGCCTCTGGTGACATGGCAATCCACACCTGGTGGCAGGTGAAGTGGCAATCCACATCTGGTGGCAGGCGATGTGGCAAGTGACAGTCCACATTTGGTGGCAGGTGACATGGCAAGCGACAACCCACATCTGGTGACAGGTGATGTGGCAAGTGACAATCCTTATCTGGTGGTAGGTGACATGGCAAGTGACAAACCGCATCTGGTGGCAGCTTTTGCATTACGGTGAGTTTAACTATTTCATTTTATATTACAATGTAATGACAGAAATAATGTGCTTCAATCATCCCAACACAATATTAGCCATTGTGCTGTGATCGTTGAAGCGCTAATACCAGCCATTTCTCTGACAAATTGCCTGCAAAGAGCCATATAGCAACCCAACCCAACCCTCCCGGGCCTTGGCATTATTTTATTCCACAACGACAGTCCTTGGTGCCAAAAAGGTTTGGGACCACTGATGTAAAGAAAAATTCTAAGAGCAGCTTTCTTGTAACCCAATCCTGTTACACATTCCCAACGCAATTTCTGAAGAAAATAAACAAATTATGTTTGGATAGCTACCATTTCTTTAAGGCCGCGTACACACGAGGAGACATATCCGATGAAAACAGCAAACCAGGAAGTAAAATGCTTCCACGCATGCGTAGAATCCATTCGACGCATGCGGGTGATTTCGGTCCGCTGGTTAGGCGTACTAACCAGCGGACATGTCCGACTGACATGTTTCCAGCGGACAAGTTGTAAAGCATATTTTAAAACTTGTGTCTGCTAGAAACCTGTCCGCTAGGCCGTACACACGATCGGATATGTCTGCTGAAACTGGTCTGCGGACTAGTTTCAGCGGACATGTTTGATCGTGTGTACGCGGCCTCACAGTTATGTCCATGAAGGGAATTTACACAGGAGATATGTGTTTGTGTATGTGTGTGTGAGTGACCATTCCTTCTTTTCCTACTCCATTCCCTAATTAACATGTGATAGCTGTTTATAGAGGGTTCAGGCAAAGGTACAGCAAAGATCCCATGGAATCCAAATCATGTTAAAGAAAGAACACTGTTCTGGATATGTTTTTTTTTTTTTTTTTAAATCAGCCGGTATACACATAGCAGACCCCTCCTACTTAAAGGAAAACAATATTTGCTGGCTATACTATAAGGTATAAACAATTTAAAGGTGATTAAAGACATTTTATTTATTTATTGTAGCACCAACAATTTATGCAGCACTTTACATACTGTACATGAATTCCGGTCCTCAAGGAGCTCACAATCTAAAGCAGCACAAGTGAAGTGGATGCAGGGATCTTCCCTGATGCACAATTGTATTCTAACTGCTGCCCCCCCCCCCCCCATTAGAATACACTGATCTGTGCTGCAGCTGCTGATCAAATGCTGATTTTCCAGCAGGACTGCTTAACAGAAGCTGATCTAATGATCAGATTTTGTTGAACAGACAGAACAGACCAAAATTTGGTAAATTCCTGCTGAACAGGACAACTTTTTATATGTGTATACCCAGCTTAAGGTCCCTATCTCACACAGATATATACACTAGGGCCACGTTAGACAGTATCCAATCAGCCTACCAGAATGTCCTTGGGGTGTACCTGTTAACTATTCACATCTACTCTGCCTGTAGTTTAGAGAGCTTAACTGCTTAAGCTCACATTTACACACAAGTGCATTAGTCATAGGAGTGATTCTTTGCTACTTCTCCATGACTGCTCTGTTCAGATGGGACCATACAGTGGTCCCACATAGATTGAGTTTGAAGACAAACTGCTTTTGCTGTGCTTTATTTTAGAAAAAAATTGATGTGCTCTGTGGCGCCAGTATCACTAATGTATTAACCACTTAACCCCCGGACCATATTGCTGCCCAATGACCAGAGCACTTTTTGTGATTCAGCACTGCGTCGCTTTAACTGACAATTGCCTGGTCGTGCGACGTGGCTCCCAAACAAAATTGGCGTCCTTTTTTTCACACAAATAGTGCTTTCTTTTGGTGGTATTTGATCATCTCTGCGGTTTTTATTTTTTGCGCTATAAACAAAAATAGAGCGACTATTTTGAAAAAAATTCAATATTTTTTAAATTTTGCTATAATAAATATCCCCAAAAAATATATAAAAAAACATTTTTTTCCTCAGTTTAGGCCGATACGTATTCTTCTACATATTTTACATAAATAAAATCGCAATTAGCGTTTATTGATTGGTTTGCACAAAATTTATAGCATTTACAAAAAAGGGGGTAGTTTTATGGCATTTTTATTAATATTTTTTTTTTACTAGTAATGGCGGCGATCAGAATTTTTTTTTTCAGTACTGAGACATTATGGCGGACACATCGGACAATTTTGACACATTTTTGGGACCATTGGCATTTTTATAGCGATCAATGCTATAAAAATGCATTGGATTACTATAAAAATGCCATTGGCAGTGAAGTACATTGTATGAACAGAACATCAGCATTTCCCCGCTGACAGGACCAGAGAGCTTTGTGTTTACACACAAAGCTCCTGGATCCCCGCTCTGTAACGAACGAGCGCGCGTGCCCGGCAGCGATCGCGCCCGCCGGGCAGGCGCGCGGGACTCGGGGGACGAGCGGGGGCGCGTGCGGGCCGCCGGCGGCGCGCACGCACCCCCTAGCGGCCGCAAAAATGAGGACATATAGCTACGGGCTCTCGCCCAGGAGAGCCACCGTCCCGCAGTAAAATGTCGGCGGGTGGTCGGCTAGTGGTTAAAATGTTTATTTGTAGATTTGTAAAAAAATACAGATAATTTCCTATCAAATATTTACCATAATTTTATTTTCCTGGTGCACTATACGGCAGTATACTTTTGGGTAGCTCCACCCTTGCTACTAGCCCATAGGACTGCACTCCCATACATTTTGAGGCTGAGCCTGAGGCCATGTTCCATAACTAGTTTACCCATGCTGTCATTAAGTCCATCAGGAAAGGAAAACTATGGTAAGTATTTGATAGGAAATTTTCAGTTTTCCTGGCAGACTCCATGGCAGCATACATTTGGGAACTAAGTAGCCAATCATAGCACTTAGTAAACAGAAACCTTACGGATAACAACTATACAAGTATAAGGAAGCTAGCTACACAATACAGTGAGCTAGAACAGCCACAGTAGAAGACATTTCATCCCCATACAAAAATTCCTGTAACCCTTTTACAGGGAGCCCATGAAATCTGCACACTCCAGATTGAGTGCATTGTCACTGCTTTTGTAGGAACTAAGCCCTATAAGCCAGTTGGCTAGCCGACATGACCCTTTGAGCGATGATTCTGGATGATACCTCTGCCCTGCTGGTTCTGCTAGAGAGAGCGACAATGTGATGCTCTAAAACTCTGAAGCTTCTCTTCCAATATCCAGGGCATGGAACCAGTTATTCTTAGTGGTCTTGCATATAGGGAGAACAAATATTGTATTTTCATAGGGTGCCAAAGACACCTCAGATTGCAACCCAGTATGGGTATAAACACCCAGTACTAAGCAGAATGCCAACAAAGATGCCTCATAGCCTAAGGCCCAGATCCTGGCAAAGCCTCCTGGCTGAAGAAAAGCCTTCAAAGAGGATACCTTCACAACTCAGCCTTTACTCAAAACTGGACTGAAAGAAATCTGGAGCAGCAAGCCACCAAAGGGTCCTAAAGGCCCTGATGTTGGCAAACATCCTGGCTAAAGATGGGGCCCTTAGGAAGATTGTCATCATCAAAAATGCTGTGTTTTTGCCCATAAACTAAGTTGATCTTACTACACGTTTGCTATGTTTTTGTCCATAAAGGCAGTCGATCTTATTGCACGTTTGCTGTGTTTTTGCCCATAAACGTGCAGTCGCTGTTAGTGCATGTTTGCTGTGTTTTTGCCCATAAACGCAGTCGCTCTTACTGCACGTTTGCTGTGTTTTTGCCCATAAACGCAGTTGATCTTACTTCACGTTTGCTGTGTTTTTGCCCATAAATGCAGTCGCTGTTAGTGCACGTTTGCTGTGTTTTTGCCCATAAACGCAGTCGCTCTTAGTGCACGTTTGCTGTGTTTTTGCCCATAAACGCAGTTGCTGTTAGTGAACGTTTGCTGTGTTTTGCCCATAAACGCAGTCGATCTTACTGCACGTTTGCTGAGTTTTTTCTCATAAACGCAGTCGATCTTACTGCACGTTTGCTGTGTTTTTGCCCATAAACGCAGTTGCTGTTAGTGCACGTTTGCTGTGTTTTTGCCCATAAACGCAGTCGATCTTACTGCACGTTTGCTGTGTTTTTGCCCATGAACGCAGTTGCTGTTAGTGCACGTTTGCTGTGTTTTTGCCCAAAAACGCAGTCGATCTTACTGCACGTTTGCTGTGTTTTTGCCCATGAACTCAGTTGATCTTACTGCACGTTTGCTGTGTTTTTGCCCATAAACGCAGTCGATCTTACTGCATGTTTGCTGTGTTTTTGCCCATAAACGCAGCTGGTGTTAGTGCACGTTTGCTGTGTTTTTGCCCATAAACGCAGTCGATCTTACTGCACGTTTGCTGTGTTTTTGCCCATAAACGCAGTTGCTGTTAGTGCACGTCTGCTGTGTTTTTGCCCATAAACGCAGTCACTGTTAGTGCACATTTGCTGTGTTTTTGCCCATAGACGCAGTCGCTCTTACTGCACGTGTGCTGTTTATTTCAGCTTTTGTCCTGTGCAGGCTATTAAAATGTCTGGAAGGACAACAAAGAGAGGCAGAGAGTCACGAGGGCAAGCAGGCTCTGAGTCTAGAGGCATCGCTGGTGGTGGACACGGTGCATCCTCTTCAGGACGTGGCCGTCCTTCTTTTTGGGAGCTGGCCATGTTGAGCCTCAACATGCAGAGAAATTAGTAGAGTGGATGACCAAGCCGTCCTCATCCTCCTCATCCTCTCTCACCCAGGCTGAGCTTAGTTTATCTGGCAAAGCAGCTGCCAAAGCGTCCTCTTCCCTCTGCACAATGGCATCACACAATCCTTCCCTAGTCCCACCATGTCCTCCTGAGGAGTCCCTCGAACTGTTTCAACACAGTGTTAGATACATGCTACATGAAGATGCGCTTTGAAGGGTCCGATGACAGAACACAGATAAAGGAAGGCATTGATGTGAGCCCAGAGAGAGCGGGTGCCCGAGAGGAACAGCAATCTGGCAGTCTTGTTCCCCCAGCTGCAGCATACTGCCAGGTTTTCGACAGTGATGAGGAGGGAGGGGATGATGAGGTCACTGACTCTATGTGGGTGCCTGATAGGAGAGAGGAGGAGGAAGAAGAGGAGGAGGAGGAGGCCCAGGCACATCTCCAAAGAGGCAGGATGCCCTCCAGGGGCCAGCTTAAGGGCAGCACACCAACTGCATTACATCGCAGAGCTACACCTGTGCAGGGCGCTGCTGTGTCTCAATGGTACTGCAAAATTTCTTTGGTGTGGGACTTTTTTGAGACACGTGCATCAGATCGCACCGTTGCTATTTGCAACATATGTCTCAAGAGTATCTCACGTGGCCAAAACATCACCCGCTTGGGCACCACATGCTTGATCAGACATATGTCGACCTGCCATGCAGTTCGTTGGCAAGCATACCTGAAAGACCCACACCAAAGAACAAAGCGGACCTCCCCTTGCCCCTCATCAGCTGGGAGCTCCAACCCCACTAGACCCTCAGTCCTCTCTGAAGCCTGCACTGATAGGACTGAAGGTGTAGAAACAGGTGTGTCACAACCTAGTAGTACATGGGGGAAATCTACTGATGATAGCAAATTTCCCTGCCCCAGCTGCTGCAGCGCCGGAAGAAGTACTCTCCCAGCCATCCACATGCCCAGCGGTTGAATGCTAGCTTAGCGAAATTACTAGCACTTCAACTGCTACCTTTCCAGTTGGTAGATTCTGCTCCCTTCCGTGAGTTTGTGGAATGTGCGGTACCTCAGTGGCAAGTACCCAAACGCCACTTTTTCTCACTTAAGGCGATTCCCACTCTCTACCGGCATGTGGAAGGCAATGTCCATGCCTCGCTGGACAGAGCTGTCAGTGGTAAGGTGCATATCACCGCTGACTCATGGTCCAGCAGGCATAGACAGGGACGTTACCTCTCTTTCACGGCGCGTTGGGTGACTCTGCTGGCAGCTGGGAAAAACGCAGGGAAAGGTACAGTAGTGTTGGAGGTTATGACACATTACTGGTTGTGACACACCTCTCTCCTCTACCCCCTCCTCTTCTTCTTCCTCTGTGGCCTCTTCCTGTGCTGATGTTACCTCTGAACCAGCCATGCTCCGTAGGCGTACGAGGGGCTATGCAGGAATGCAGGCCAAGAGATGCCATGCGGTCCTAGAGCTGGTGTGCTTGGGAAACAAGAGCCACATGTTCGAGGAGCTTTTTGTCGGAAATTTCAACCGTGTGTAGGCTGCATCGGACGTTTGCTGTCGGAATTTCCCATAACAAAGATTTGAGAGCTGGTTCTCAAATTTTCAGACAACAAAACTTGTCGGAAATTCCAAGCGTGTGTACACAATTCCAAAGCACAAAATTCCATGCATGCTCGGAATCAAGCAGAAGAGCCGCACTGGCTATTCAACTTAATTTTTCTCAGCTCGTCATACGTGTTGTAAGTCACCGCATTCTTGATGTTCGCAAATTTTCGACAACATTTGTGTGACTGTGTGTATGCAAGACAAGTTTGAGCCAACATCCGTTGGAAAAAAAATGCAAGGTTTTGTTGTCGGAATGTCCGATCGTCTGTACGCAGCATAAGTCTCTTGCTACAGGATCCTATCACTAAGTGCTACTTTTTACCAAATGTTACCCAATTTAATAGAGCAATTTTCCTATATTGACTGTACTTCAAATACTTTCAACTGCTTAAAAGTCTTATGAGCTACTTTATCAGGTGAAACCTGTTGGTTTTCCTTGAAAATTATGCACTGATTGTATTAGACCACACTAATCGTGCAAATTTCAAATTAACAGACAGCATTTTCATTGGCTACCAAACAAGGGAATATCTGTCTACAGTAGTTCATGGTCCAAGCAACAACATTTTACACAAGAGCAGTAACTGCCATTAAAAAAACTGATGCCCATTGGAAACAGAATAATACAACTGTTGGCTTTACGAAAACTTTAAAACAGGTCTACTACTAATTCTGGGGACATTATTGAACTAGCAAAGCTTTTTCCACAAATTGTTCCCACATCTGATTTCAACACAATGCATACTGAATTTATTGAATACCAAATGATAGATTTCACTGATGTTGCACAGACTGACACACATGATTCTTATTGGCACATAATAGGATAAAAGCTGTATCAGGGTCCTTCAGGGCAATCTGAAAGTCCCTAAATTCCCACATCTGGTTAAATTTGTGAAAACTATGCTTCCACATGAGACAGCTGAGGTAGAATGTGTGTTTTCATCCAGCTGGGAAGATTCACCCTCTATTTGACCTGTTTACCATTATCAACAGAAGTATGATCAAATCCAGACCAGAAATAGAGGGACCTGTATTCTATTACTCCTGATGGCTACCTGGGATTTCCCCTCACTTTCTGTGGGGACTATGGAGCTGAAATTAAAGGGAAATCTCTCTAGTTGAAGGCAACAAACTGCTGGGTACCTGACCTTCATGTAAATGGAGAAATATGTTTTTTTGCCTTTTGTTATAACTCAACCACTTCAGCCCGGACCTTTGGCTGCCAAATAACCGGCCACTTTTTGCGATTCGGCACTGATTCGCTTTAATTGACAATTGCGCGGTTGTACGACGTGGCTCCCAAACAAAGGCCCAGATTCAGAGAGCCATTACGCCTGTCTAACTGGTGTTAGACTGGAGTAATTTCCAATTACGCGCGTTTTCTAGCTAGTTGAAAACCTCAAACCATGAATAGACGGCTGCAGGCTTCAATTCGACTGGATTACGTGTTCATACGCCTTCGGATCTACGCTGCAATAAAATTGCGGCCACTGGGTGGACTTTCCGTCGTTTTCCGCGTCTGGGTATGCAAATGAGCTTTTGCCGGCGATCCCCGAAATTACGATCTTCATTCGCAATCTCTTACGGCACCTTTAGTCATCTTTTTTTTGCGTAACACTATACCAGCTTTTTGCTGCTCTAATATTAGACAGCCCATGTTAAGTATGGCCGTCGTTCCCACGTCGAATTTCTACGTTTTCCGACGTCTTTTATTTTTTTTGACGTAAGTCGTCCGGGAATAGGAATGTTCGTAAACGACACTACTCAAACAACGAATGACGTAACGACGTGATTTCGCGCAATGCACGGCGGGAAATTTCTGAACGGAGCATGCGCAGTTCGATCGCCGCGGGGACGCGCTTAATTTAAATGCTTCACGCCCCCTAATCTCGTATTTTGATTACGCGGCGAGAAATAGACTACGCCGCCGTAGCGTACGGGCAAAAATCTACCAGAATTCGGTGTAGAGCCTGGTAAAATACGGCAGCGTAGAGTATTTCAATTACGCAGTGCAATATTAAGTGTATGTGAATCTGGCCCAAAATTTTTTTCCTTCAAATAGAGCTTTCTTTTGGTGGTATTTGATCATCTCTGCGGTTTTTATTTTTTGCACTATAAACAAAAATAGAGTAACAATTTTGAAAAATACTATATTTTTTACTTTTTGCTATAATAAATATCTCCAAAAAATACATTAAAAAACATTTTTTTTCCTCAGTTTAGGCCAATACGTATTCTTCTACATATTTTTGGTAAAAAATCACAATAAGCATTACAAAATAGGGGAGATGTTTATGCCATTTTTATTAATATTTTTTTTTACTAGTAATGGCGGCGAACAATGATTTTTTATTGTGACTGCGACATTATGGCGGACATATTGGACATTTTTTACGCTATTTTGGGACCATTTACATTTATACAATGATCAGTGCTATAAAAATGCACTGATTACTGTATACATGTGACTGGCAGTGAAGGGGTTAACCACCAGGGGGCTAGGAAGGGTGTAAGTGTGTCCTAGGGAGTGATTCTAACTGTTAGGGGGCATGGCTTACTGTGACACACCACTGATTGCTGCTCCCAATGAGAAGTAGCATATGATTAGTGTCAGTGTCACTAGGCAGAAAAGGGAGATGCCGTGTTTACACTAGGCACGGTCACAGAGTTTGCGGCAGGGAAATTCAAAGTGACGTAAATATACGTCACTTTGCCCAGCCGTGCCATTCTGCCGATGTATTTTGGCTTGAGCCGGTCGTTAACTGGTTTAACACATTACTAAAAGCACTAGCTACATGTTTGTAGCTTAAAGGGGTTGTAAAGGTAAGAAAAAAATCCCTAAATAGCTTCCTTTACCTTAGTGCAGTCCTCCTTCACTTAGCTCATCCTTCGATTTTGCTTTTAAATGTCTTATTTCTGAGAAATCCTCACTTCCTGTTCTTCTGTCTGTAACTTCACACAGTAATGCGAGGCTTTTTTCCTGGTGTGGAGAAAGTCTCTTAAGGGGGAGGGAGCATACAGGAGTGTCCTGACTTGCCTGCTTGCCCCCTCCCCCCTCAAGAGGCTTTCTCCACACCAGTCATCTATTTTGTCTTAGTGAAATAAGCCATCTTTAAAGCTAATAGGTTCACTCACCATATATTCCCTGCCATTCATTCAGTAACAGACCATCACACCAGCTTGTTCTCATCCATAGCTCCCAGTCATGACTGGTTCGCCGACACCCTCACAGGCGGCTTTGCAATATTAACTAAATTTACCGAATCCGAACTAACGTTTTCGATTCCGAATCGAAAACCCGCGGAGGAAATTCGATCACAATTCTAAAAAAAATAATTCTATTGGAATTGTATTAGAAAAAAATTATATTCGATAAGAGACTATTTGTTTTCTAATTCGGTCGAAAACGAACGAATTCCAAAAACAGTTGAAATACGTGTAACAGATTCAACACGTGTAACAAACCTAACGAAATAAATTAAATGACGAATTCAAATGAAACAAAACAAAACAAATTTTTCCCTTTTGCACATGCCTAAATAACACCACGATACGATACAGTAATATTAATCTAACCAATGAACACAGTTCCTGATGAGGGGAGCCTATATGCAGCTTTATTCTCATGCCACCATATTTATGTTGATCAGACACAGAGACGACAAAAGCACACATCCGCAAAACCGATAGTGTGCCTGCAGAGTGGACGCATCACACAGGCAAATATCTGTGCATGGCACAGGGGCCCTTTCACTGGACGACACCCCCACTCCACAAACACCCTTCTCCAAATCAGGAAGTGTATCTCAACCAGCCTCAGACTGCCCCAGTCATCTCTGTTTAGAGCGGGTTGCGGAAGTACTAAGATAATATGACAATACATATTAAATAAATCGTCAAATTTCCACAACAGACTGCACTAAGGTAAAGGAAGCTATTTAGGGGAAAAAAAAATAATAATATTGATACTTGTACTGTTTTGCATGGAAAACGGTAATTTTATATATTTTGGCAGTAAAAAATTAGTCTCTGTAAATTTTTGGTGTTGCGTCAGTAAATTTCACTTTGGCAGTTATGCATGAGTGGTTAGGATTACACAGGGGAGGGGATCATGTAAGACAATATAAGAGAGGCCACCACACCTTACCAGGAAATAAAGATGATGCAAACTTTCTCTTTCAAACCAATTGTGTGGTTATTTGTAGTGAGAAGATCGATGGGACTTGAGTTTAATTCCAATTCTTGGAAATTGTGTAACTAATATTTGCTAAAGGTGATTTTTCAGCCATGTTTTTAGACAGCCTCATGATATAAATGACTTCGATAAGAAGTGTTTGACACTACAGTAAAACCCATCTGAAAACAAAAAGGCTACTCAGTCATCACAAAAATGGATTGTTATTTCCTCACAGACACCAGTGGGATTTAAAAGATCCTTAAAAAATGTCAGCCTGAATATGAAGGTTTGAATCTGATTGGTGGCTATAGAGGAATAAAGATTGTTTTAATATTGATATTTTGATAAATGAGACTCATAATGGCATATAGAACAGGAATTATTAACTAATGCCTTTGCATCAAGGTAAGTATGAAGACTTGTTTTGGCTAAATCTATAATTCTGTTGCAGTATGACATCATTCGGACTGAGGCCATTCTGTCCTGAATCTTTTAACAAAAACATGATATTTAACACTTAAAAAGATCATTTAATCTCCATATTCTCACTCTATGAACAGCTTTGCTTTAAAGCAGGATATAACTTTATGAAGCAGAAAATGCATTTTAGCTAAATGCATTTTTATTTTATTTTTTATCATTTCACAGCATTTATTTATTTTTCACAATCTCCTTAATTTATTTTGTGTTTAGAGGAAATGTATATTTCATTATTCATCTGGGGTAAGTAATTAGAATTGGAACATTTTAGCTATACTTTCACTCACTGCATATTTTCCACAAGAACTTCTCCCACTTGTTCCTCGTTCTTTATCACCTTTCTAAGTAAATTCTGCAGTTCATATTATAATACAATTGGAGAGCTATTATTTAGAAATCCAGATGTATAAAACTTACCAAAAGAACTTTGTGGAAATAATGAGTCTCATCTATAAATCAGTCTGCAGGCTTCTGAGCATAGAGATTCTAGTTGAGATTTATTATTGTGATATGATGCTCGAGATTTATAAGAATGTGTTCCAGATTCCCTTTTAAAATCAAGTCCACACCTAACTGATAAATAGGTTAGTAAAATTAGGTGGTTTTAATAATTATACTTGACATATATTTATGATTATATATGGACATACTGCTGTGATTTGTTCACAAAGAATTTGGAAGACCTACACTAGCATTCAAGCGTTGGGAATCACTAAGAAATTGCTTTGTTCTTTAATGCATTAATATCTATTTACCAAGGTGCCATTAAATAATTAAAAAATATAGCCAAATACATTGTACCGTAGGAAATGGCAACATGGCTTTAAATTACATTTTTTTAATGAATTATTCACATATGTAAAGCCTAATTTCAGTTGTTCTCCAATGTCCTAATGCCGCGTACACACGACCGTTATTCATGTCATGGAAAAAAACGTTGTTTTTCTCTACGTGATTCCTCTCAAGCCTGCCTTGCATACACACGATCGTGATAAAAAATGCTTGAGCAAAGTGCGGTGACGTACAACACGTACGACGGCACTATAAAGGGGAAGTTCCATTCGAATGGCGCCACCCTTTGGGCTGATTATCCTAATTTGGGGTTATTGCTCTCACTCTCTCATAATATTAAAGAATTATATATTAACCACTTAAGACCCGGACCAAAATGCAGGTAAATGACCAGGCCCCTTTTTGCGATTCGGCACTGTGTCGCTTTAACTGACAATTGCGCGGTCGTGCGACGTGGCTCCCAAACAAAATTCCTGCCGTTTTCTTCCCACAATGTTCAATGATTATGTCTCGACTTTTGCATCATATGTGGAGTTAATATATATATACATTTTTATTTATTTTTTTATTATTGAGGTATCCCTTCCCCTTTCCCGACCCTATCTCCCTCCCTCCCCATCCCACTCCTCCCTATCTCCCTCCTCCCGCTAGGCCTCTGTCGTCTCTCTTCTTCTGTAATTTCCTTCTCACATTGTTACTTAAGCCTCCATCATTTCTGCATATTCCATCTTAGCCTTATATTTTTTCCAAGTATCCCATTTGTCTTCAAAATCTGCCCAGGTTTCTTCCTCTCTAAATCTTAAATATTCATTATAGTATATTTCATCTAGCTTTTTTCCCCATCCTCTTAGTGTGGGACTCTCTTCTTGTTGCCAATTACTCGAAATTTGACTTTTTGCGGCGTTGAGGAAGTCTGGGATTAATGTCTTTAAGTATTTTTTCGTTGGCATTCTAGCCCCGTGCAAGTCCTCAAGGATATTCATGTTTATTATTTCTTTAATTTTTTGTCTGATTTTTGACCAAAAATGTTTAACTTTGGGGCAGGACCACCAGATATGGGTCATTGTGCCCACTTCTCTACAGCCTCTCCAGCAAAAACGCGAGTTAATTCCTAAGGATAAATGTATTTTATCTGGTGTAAGGTACCATCGTACCAAGCATTTATAATTTTGTTCCATTACTTTATTGTTTATAGAGGTCACATGGACCCTATTTATTATCTGACTCATTTCAAATTTGTTTATTGATTATCCCGTTTCTTCTTCCCATTTCTTGGATGAATGGAGGTACGCTCTGTTGTTTTGAGATATTCAACACTTTATATAACATTGAAATTATCCCCTTTTTTTTTATACAAAGTCTCTCGAGTGGCCGCAGATTCGTTTCAGATCTAACAGGCTGTGGGAGGCTTTCAAAAAAATGTCGTATTTGAGCGTATCTCCATTCATCAATCCATACTAAATCTCTCCTCTTTTCCAGGTCCTGAAATGATAGTAGTCTATTTTGCTCCATCAGATCTTTTAGTTGGATGTCATCTCTCCTAATCCAATTACCAAAAAAAAAAATTTTTTCTCCTGGAGGAAAAAAATGAGTATTTTTTAGAGGTATAAGTGGTGAGTTAAAACTCCATCCTTCTTTCCTGTGAATCTGATCCCAAATTGCTAGGGCGTGCTTTGTAATATCGTGAACATTAGGACTTAGTCTTCTATACTGTGGTGGGATCCAGATTACCTTCCCCAGTGCAGTTTTACTTAATTTACTTTCCATATCTACCCACCTTTTTTCTACATTATTTTTTGCCCAATCTATAACTCGTGATAAAATAATTGAATAATAATATTTTTTGAAATCCGGTGCCCCCAACCCCCCTTGTGACTTATCTTTTATCAAAAGTGTTATTTTAATTTGTGGTTTTTTCCCCCTCCATATAAATTTAAGAAACATTGCTTGCAGTTTTTAAAAAAAGGCTTGCGTGATTCGAAATGGGAGCATCTGAATTTTGTAAATGAATTTTGGTAGTATTATCATTTTAAAAATATTTATCCTCCCGGTCCATGTTAATTGTCCTGATGAAATTCTATTAAGGTCGTCTTTAATATCATTCAATAATGGTATAAAGTTGGTTTTATACAAAGTCTCTCTACGTGATTCCTAATTTAATTCCAAGGTAGTTTAGGTCTTTTTTCCAGCAAAATGGAAAATCTTTCTGCAAAGCCTTCTCCTCTCTCTTAATAAGATTAATATTCAATATTTCTGATTTAGTTGGATTTATCCTAAAGTTAGATAGCATACCGTATTCTTTTATTGTTTTAATTATATTAGGCAGACTTGTCCTTGGGTTTGATATGTAGAATAGAATATAGTCGGCATATACTGCCAGTTTATGTTCCTCCCCTTCCATCGTTATCCCTCTGATATCCACGTTACGCCTTATTTCATTCAAAAGAGGTTCCAAAACGAGCGTGAATAGCAGCGGGGACAACGGGCATCCCTGTCGGGTCCCATTTCTTAATTCAAAAGAATCCGGTATCTTCCCGTTAATTTTTATTCTTGCAGTTGGTCTGTTATACAAAGCTCCTATCCATTGCCTCATTCTGGGTCCAATTTCTAGTGCTTCTAATGTATTCTGGATGAAGCCCCAGTTTACTCGATCAAAAGCCTTTTCGGCGTCTACAGACATTAATAGACCTGGGGCTCTACTTCTTTTGATTTCTTCAATAATTAACAGTGATCTGATTCCGTTATCTCTCCCTTCCCGTCCTGCAATAAACCCTACTTGATCTGTATTGGTGGTATTTGATCGCCTGATTTTTTTTTATTTTTATTTTTTGCGCTATATACAAAAATAGAGCGACATTTTTGAAAAAAAACAATATTTTTTACTTTTTGTTATAAGAAAAATCAAAAAAACTAAATTTTAGTCAAACATTTAGGCCAAAATTTATTTAGCCACATGTCTTTAGTAAAAAAAAATCGCAATAATTTTTTTTTTGCTACCTAGCGGGAACAGCGACACTAATACAGCGATCAGAAAAATGATCGCTTAGTGATGCTGGCAATAGGGAGTGAAAGGGTTAACTAGGGCGGTGATCAAGGGGTTAAAACTTTATTAGGGGGGGTACGGGGGCTACCCTGAACCTAACACTGACTGCCTGTCACACTGACACTAACTGCAGTGATCATACATATAATCACTGCATACAGTGACACTGTGACAGGGAGGGAGGGGTGGGGGGGTGATCGCAAGGTGTTAAGTCTGCCTGCGTGTCCTGGTGTCAGTGTAGTGTTGTGTACACTTACTGTGAGATGTGATCTCTCCTCAGCGGTGGTTGAAAAAACTGCCGAGGGAGAGATCACATCACTTCCTCCTTCCTGTGTTTACACAGGAGGAGGAAGTGACAGGGCGGGGGGGGTGTGCGCATTGGCTGGGAGCGATCGTGAGGGGGTGGACAAAAACGAATAGCCGCCCCCTCATCCCGGATCGCTCCCAGAGCCGCAGAGACCGCCGCATGTACCGGGGGGTCCCGATCGGACCCCCGACTAGCGTCAAGGCAGGGACGTACAGGTAAGCCAATGTGCCTGTACGTGCCATTCTGCCGACGTAAATGTACATGCGGCGGTCCGCAAGCTATTAAAGAATTATATATTAAAGAACTTTCTGAGGGTCTGAAAAAAAGAATTGTCGCTCTACTAAAAGATGGCCTAGGTTATGAGAGGATTGCCAAGACCCTGAAACTGAGCTGCAGCACAGTGGCCAAGACCATACAGTGGTTTAACAGGACAGGTTCCACTCAGAATAGGCCCCGCCATGCTCGACCAAAGGAGTTGAGTATACGTGCTCTGCATCATATCCAGAGGTTGTGTTTGGGAAATAGACGTATGAGTGCTGCCAGCATTGCTGCAGAGGTTTAGTGGGGGGTCAGCCTGTCAGTGCTCAAACCATACACTGCATACTGTATCAAATTGGTCTGCATGGCTGTCATCCCAGAAAGAAGCCTCTTCTAAAGATGATGCACAAGAAAGAACACAAACAGTTTGCTGAGGACAAGCAAACTAAGGACATGGATTACAGGAATCATCACAGGATGAGACCAAGATAAATGTATTTGGTTTAGATGGTGTCAAATGTGTGTGGTAGCAACCAGGTGAGGAGTACAAAGACAAGTGTGTCTTGCCTACAGTCAAGCATGGTGGTGGGAGTGTCATGGTCTGGGGCTGCATGAGTGATGCCAGCACTAGGGAGTAGGCAGTTAATTGAGGGAACCATGAATGCCAACATGTACTGTGACATATTGAAGACCAGAGCATAATGCCTTCCCTTTGGAGACTGGGCTGCAGGGCAGTATTCCAACATGATAACAACCCCAATTACACTTCCAAGATGGCCACTGCCTGGCTAAAGAAGCTGAGGGTAAAGATTAAACCTAAACTCCATTGAGCATCTGTGGGGCATGCTCAAACGGAAGGTGGAGACGCGCCAGGTCTCTAACATCCACCAGCTTTGTGATGTCATCATGGAGAAGTGGAAGAGGACACCAGTAGCAACCTGTGAAACTCTGGTGAACTCCATGCACAAGTGGGTTAAGGCAGTGCTGGAAAATAGTGGTGGCTGCACAAAATATTAACAATTTGGGTCCAATTTGGACATTTTCACCTAAGTGTGTACTCACTTTTGATGCCAGTGGTTTAGACATTAATGGCTGGGTGTTGAGTTATTTTGAAGGGACAGCAAATTTACACTGTTTTACAAGCTGTTCACTCACTAATGTAGCAAAGTGTATAAAGATATAATAAAGTATTTACAAAAATATAAGAGGTGTACTCACTACTCACTTTTGTGAGATACTGTATATACACATAGATATGACAACGGACCCCCTCAATTCCCCCGGGATTCTCTCTTCACTCATCGATTCACTAGCTCTGAGCTGGTAAATCGGGGAGTGTAAATTCTGACACAGATCACCAGTGAAGTGCTGAGATTGCACCTTCATAAACTGTTCATTTCTGTGTCAGACAGATTCTCAGTGAGTGGAGATGATTGGCGGAGAACATGTTCTCCCCCCCAATCATCTCTGTTTCATAAACCGTTTATGAGCTGAGATCAGCGGCGATCCTCGGGATCACTTCTGTTCACAGTTTCATAAACGGACACCAGAGTAGGGGATAGTTGGACAGATTGGGGTAAGGAGTTCCATAGGATGGGAGTGGCTGGTGAAAAGTCCTGGAGGCGAGTATGGGAGGAGGCAACAAGTGAGCTAGAGAGCAGGAGGTCTTGGGAGGAATGAAGAGAATGGCTTGGTTGGTATTTTGAGACTAGGTTAGTGATGTAGATGGGGGCAGAGTTGTGGATGTTTTTATAGCTATTGTTAGTAGTTTGAATTTAAGTCATTGGGTGAGTGGCAGCAAATTAAGTGATTGGCAGAGAGGGGTAGCAGACACTGAACAGTCCGTCAAGTCCGACAGAAGCATTCACAATTGACTGATGAATATAGCTGCATTTCAATTCATTCTAAATTGTTTACTGTTTGTTTTTGTAGCATGATTAAGAGTCGGTTCACACTGGGGCGACTTGGGATCCGTCTTGAAGTCTTCTCAAGTCGTCCCAAGTCGTGCTGTCCAGAAAAACAATGCAAGTGAATGGGAGCGGTGTTAATACACACTACTCATGTCGCTCCGACTTCAGAAGAGGTTCCTGTACTACTTCAATCAGACTTCTAGGCGATTTGTACCCATTGATTTCAATGGAAGTCGCTTCCAAGTCTGATCACTGTTTTAATTGAAGCGACCTTTCAGCAAGATAACATACATTTCTCAGGCAAACCTCTCCCTCCCCTTCTCTCTCCCAGAGCTGATTGTTGTTTTATTGGCCACTGGAATGTCTCCTGACCTGAAAAGGACTTCAAGTCGTGTTGTAAATCGCCCCAGATCGCCCTGTGGTTCATGCTCATGTCGTGTTGAAGTTGCTTCTGAAAGTCGTGCTGGAAGTCGTGTCGCCCCAGTGTGAACCGACTCTTACTCATTTTGTTTAACAATAGCACCTCTATGTCTGAACAGGATAATTAAAGATTGTTTTTAAGATAGAAGAGGATCTTAATTTACATTTTGTACCAGTGCATATGTTATGAAAAAGATAATGAGATATTTTCCAATTGGAATGCATATAAAACTTGAATAAAAAAGAGGAAATATATGTGTCAATAAAGGTGAAGGCAATTATATGTCTCAAACCATAACTATAAAGGTAGACATTGAAGTGTAGGGACAAGCATAGTAATGAGAATAAACAAAGCCTTTTAATTGTCACTTCAGCACTGGTGATTTATGAACAAAGCCAATTTGATCATAATGACAGCACTGAGGTGGCAATCACCTGACTTTTATTTTTTATTTATAAAAAAATCATTAGGTTAGGGTTATCATTAGGGTTAATGTTAGGGTTAGCATTAGGATTATGGTTATCATTATGTTTGTTGTTAATGTTAGCAATAGAATTTAGGGTGGTTAGTGTTTTCTTGGTACAAGAACATATGCAGGGTAGTTGAATTGTGCTTCATCTAACCACCTTTATCACTACAAAAATAAAAAATGTATTTCTCCTTCATCCACTTTAATGTATTTCATCAAATGGAAAGTTTTAATAGAATTTTCCCCTATTTTACCAAGACTTTCTGTTTCACTTATCTTTGCGAAAAGCTTATGACCAGAGGTGTGCCCTAACACCCTAACATTTATCAATTACGTATTTTTCAGAACTAAAAGCTAAATAAAAACTAGTGTGATTTAGATTAAAAAAGTATGAAATAAAACAATATTAATCATATGTAAGCTATTTTATAGTGTATAAAATATCTATCAATGAGTACAAAATACTCTGGACTGAGGACTTTCAGGTTTGTAAAGTCTCTCTCTGTTCCCGCTCTGGGAAAAAAAGCTGAGTTACAAACTGGGGACTCTCTATTACCAAACTGCATTAGCTGAATACAGAAGAAGCAACAAGTGTTAAAACAATTGATTTTCCCTGTCACCACCTTTGTATTTTGTCTAAAGTGGGGTAAAGTCAACCTCTTTCTAGCAGTTATAAAGTGAATTGAAAAATGAGTAAATATTATTAACAAATAAAAATATAATATATAAAAACATAATTGAAAAAATGCACAAAACTTACATATAGTATGTACACCATCAGATCCCACAAATATTCAAAACACACAATATGCATAGACAAAGTATTTCCACATTCATTAGAGGAATAACAATCATTTTAAGGCTATCATTTCAGCTGAACTTTAAAATTATCAGTAGAACATTTTTTCTTTAAATCCTAAAGATTTTTTATTAGTATTTTAGAAAGAAGTAACACAATCAGTGCTTCCAAAGACATTCACCTATGCTGTACATATTTAGTAAACATGTGCACAACAAAAAATTACGTTTTTTTTGGTTTCTTTTCGTCTCGTTCCGTAGATTCATATAGATTCATAATTTCGTAAGATGCAAGTTTTCCTATTCGGGCCCATTCATATTTTCGTAACAGTTTTATTTTCGTTGATACTGAATGATTCGTAATTCTGTCTAATTTATTTTCGTTGATTCGAAATTCGTAATTTTGTTAGATAATAATTTTCGTTTATTCGGTACACTACTCATAATTTAGTAATTGTTACTTATGTGAGATTGCCTTTTCCATTGATTCGTAACATTGTTTTGTTTTGTTTTCGTTGATTCCTGTCTATTACCGTGCTTTGAATGGATTCGTAATTTTGTACTTTCGTAAATACATTGCGGCGTGGTCATTCGCAATCTCGTATTTTAGTTTCATTTTCAACACGCAGCTAATCCATATTAAGATAGACTTTCTAGACAGGACATTTTGCTGTTGCGCACACCGCGTAGCCTGCGCTGCCCCAACGTTCTTTTGTGGATCCCCGTAAGTCCCTCATTAGCATATTTGACTAGCAAATCAATGGTTTGTCTAGCGCAGTTTTGCTCGGACGGATGCGCCTGTCTAACGAAATTACGCTGGACAAAAAAAATTAGATTTCTTGCGTATCTCGTTTTGGGGATGCCGTGCATCGAAACGCACGCGCACAATTAGACTTGCGCCGCGCATCTCCTGTTACGCCGGCGTAATCGCTCTGTGAATCTGGCCCTTGGTTTATATACTATTGGTCTATTCCTGTGCAAATTGGTAACCTAAAAAAGTTTATTGTAAACACTTTATTCCCTGGTTGATAGGAATCCATATACTGTACTACAAAGCCTACAAACAGATGATAAAACAGGAAAGCTGTCCAAACAGCTATTGGGTCCTCCTTGGTGAATAATCTCCTTCTTTTAAACATACATGAGCACATGTAAAAGTGTGGCATATATAAACGCTAGTGGTAGACACACCTGCAGTTTAATCATAAACCACTTGTGGGTTATGTCAAAGATCCACCATTCATATTATTTTAAGCAGTTAGGCCCCTGTTTATAGGGCTTAAGTGACAACTTAATTGCAATTTACACAGCTGGTAAATGCATAATAAGGGCCACCTCATGTGTGGAACTGGAGACTAATAATAGCTTCAAAAATCGTTTCAGCATTTCAAAAATGTGAGCCTTTTGAATGCTTTCAAATACAAACTTGATGTAAAAAGCTAATTATTAGGGATGAATAAGATTAAGAGTACCCGTTTCCCCAGAAATATCAGCAAACTGGTAAGATTTTGTGGGATTTTTTGCCATTTTGGTGTTATGCATTGAAGTCATTTGCTTAGGTACAAAGATGGTGGTCTTTGTTGGCTTTTAAGGATTTAATGGGCTTTAACCACTTCAGACCCGCGCTATAGCCGAATGACGGCTACAGCGTGGGTCTGAATATCCAACCCGCCGTCTTTTGACTGCCGCCCCTTTGGCCGTTCCCAGCGCGTGCTCCAGAGCGCGCAGCGGGGAAACTCTGTTTTGGCCGTGTACCTTGGACACAGCCAATCACAGATCGCGGCGAACAGCCAATCAGAGTGGCCGTTTGCAATGCGATCTGTGCGGCGAATGAGAGATGATCTCATATAGATCATCTCTCATTGCCGTTTTACACAGAGACAACGTCCTGTCTCTGGAGAGGAGGAGACCGATCTGTGTTCCTTGTACATAGGGACACAGATCGGTCACCCCCCCAGTCACCCCCCTCCCCCCACAGTTAGAACGCTATGTAGGGAATACATTTAACCCCTTCCTCACCCCTTAGTGTTAACCCCTTCAATGCCAGTTACATTTATATAGTAATTAGTGCATATTTATAGCACTGATCGCAGTATAAATGTGAATGGCGCCAAAAATGTGTCAAAAGTGTCCGATGTGTCCGCCATAACGTCGCAGTCCCAATAAAAATTTCAGATCGCTGCCATTTCTAGTAAAAAAAAATAATAAAAAATAATAATTCTGTCCCCTATTTTGTAAGCGCTATAACTTTTGCGCAAACCAGTCGCTTATTGCGATTTTTTTTTTTTAACCAAAAATATGTAGAAGAATATGTATCGGCCTAGACTGAGAAAATTATTATTATTTTGTTTTTAATTGGGGATATTTATTATAGCAACAAGTAAAAAATATTGTATTTTTTTTCAAAATTGACGCTCTTTTTTGTTTATAGCGATCAAATACCACCAAAAGAAAGCTCTACTTGTGGGGAAAAAAGGACGTCAATTTTGTTTGGGAGCCACGTCGCACGACCTTGCTATTGTCAGTTAAAGTGACGCAGTGCCGGAAGCTGAAATTTCACCTGGGCAGGAGGGGGGTATATGTGCCCAGTAAGCAAGTGGTTTTTAAAGAACTATATTGGACCTGCACCTGGACCAAAAACATTTCCCTCATGAGCCTTATTGTATTTTTTTTATTTTATCTGATCTACTTCCCCCACCACCTAAGAAATAAACATAGGTAATTTTTTGTTCCACAACATTTCACGTAAGCAGCTCAGTAAGATATACCGAGAGCTTAAACTTTAGGGAAAATTCACCTATAGGATTTTGCAACAAAATAAATTCACCCTATTTATTAAATATTTAAAATTGTACTAAACTACCAGTATAGAACATTAGAATTGGTAACAATTTTCAGGGGGCAATTTCAACCCCAGTACAATTGAAATTCTATTAAATGAGAAGTGGTGGTGGCCCACAACACTGGCTGACTGGCTGTTGGAAAGGGTGTGCAGGCACATGGGAGAATAGGAGGGTATAGAAGGCAACATAGAGCTTCCTAGCTGACATCACTGAGAATAATCTCACCTCCAATATGTCCATGAAAGCAAAATAACAGGGGACCTCAGTTGCAGTCAGTAGAGCTTTAAAAATATAAAACTGTTTTTGTAAGTTTTTTTTGTTCTCAACTTTCTTTCTTTTTTGACAAACCATTGCCAGCTTGATTTGTAATCCCCAATAGTACAAAAAAAACCTCATAGTTTTCCAAGAAAGCCAAAAAAAGTTTTGCCTTTACTTCAACTTTAACCCATGGGAAAACCAGTTTTCATGTTAATTTAACCATGTAAGCCATGCATGTAAAATTAATGAACGTGAGCAAAGCCAGTTTTAGAAATCAGTAGACATGCTCCGAAAAGAATGCGCAGGATGGGAGTTCATGAGTGCATTCCCTCAAATACAAAAAAGGCAATATAATATATAATGATAATTAAGCCTGAGTCTCTCCCAGTACAAAATATACGAGCATTAGTTGAACAGTAAATATTGTGGAAAGCTGGATGTGCTCATTATTTTTGTGCGCAGAGAATAGTCAAAGAAAACAGAAAACGTAAGATCAATAAACTACTGTCTTGCCATGTTTCCAATCCGTTTTACAGCCCATTTGATCCCTCTACAATAAAAAGTAGACATTCCATATCAAGCTTCTGAACACATATTAAAATGGAATGGATGTAATAAACATTAGCACAGGTGCAAACTCCATTAGAATTCTGGAAGAGAGCTGCGGATGATTAACATTGTGAGAGGGATCACAGAAAACCTCCGCAGAATCTGCTAGTAATCAGGCCAGTGGTTATTCAGCTGGATCTCCGTCTATTATCATGTCACATCCAAGTGAAATGCAATTTTCACATCTGAAAATCTGTGCTCAGACTAGATACTGACCTCAGAGGTTTGCTTGTTTTGGTTAATATTAGGAAAGGCTCATATGGCTTTGACAGATGAATGACAACCAGAAGAAAGTGAGACTTTTTTTATTTCTTATTAAAGTCCAACTCAAGTAAATCTTATTTAAGAGGCATTAGAAACTTTGGCCCAGATTCACGTACATTATTGGACCGGCGTAGCGCACCGCCTTTACGTTAGACTTGCGCAATTTTGCCGCGTAATCACCCTATTCTCGTAGCTTTTGCGCAGGAAATTGCGCATACGTAACGTTTTTCCAGAGGCGTAAGGAGGAGTAATACAAATTGGGAAGGACGTGGGCGTGTTACATTGAAATGAGCCGTGACCCCATGCAAATGAAGGGCCGGCCGGCTTGCGCATGCGCGCTTGAAGGAGACCATGGTCAGCTCCGCTGTGCGCATGCTCACAACTCGGGAGCGGCGCAATCAGTGAAATTGGAAATGGACTAGGGCAACTTTGTGAACTACGCAGACAGCATAAATAGACAGACACAAATGCACTTCCTTTGCAAAAGTACATCCCTTTGTATCCCTCCCTCTACAGCAAGGTGCTTTTGTTTGTTTGTGACGTGTCTTTGAGATATTTGGAGACTGTTTTGCAGAGTGATTTTTGTCTTTTATGTGTTTTCTTTGTTGTTATTTTGTTTAAATTATATTTTTGCTGGGCATTTTTTTTTTTTGCTCGTCATTTATTTAATTTTTTTGGTTCTGTTTGTGTATGATTTTGGAATGTGGGGGTGATATTCCTGCGGGAAAAGGGGTGTCACCCTCATTTGTGGTGGAGAAGTGATCCCCAGGTCTGTGTGAATGGTGTATGAATGTACAGTGACATAATTGGAGCCGTGGCGTGGCGTTGCAGCTCACAAGTCCTGCATGGTGGACTGGTGCCAATCCAATATGATGACGATGTGGTGTGTGTGTGCTAGGGACCACAGTGGTGTGCATGCATGCATTCTCATTGTGCCATGATTAATGTGTGTGTTTAACGTGCAAAGATGCATAATGTGAGCTGGCATGAGATGGGGTCATGAGATGGGGTACCAGTGCATATGCAGAGTCACCTTGAAGAGAAAAGACAGGAGGATGTTAGTCATGCATGTGCCACTTGTGAGGTGTGCATCACGGGAGGGGATAGTCATGCCTGCCACCCATGTCACTCACCAACCAGCCAGCTGTCCCCATACATGTTCTGTTTGAAATCTGTGGGGATGGGGCTCTGATTGTATATGTAGCTGTCATGGGTGTCATGGGTGGTGCCATGTGTTGGGCTGCTGATGTCCTCCTGCAAGGTTGTGGTAATTCCAGGATGGCATGAGGGGTGAATCTGAAGATGCGAGACACCTCAGAATCACTCATGCCAAAGATGTCTATGCGTGTGTGATATATCAAGTGAAGAGTGAGGGGCTTGTATCAGATAAGAATATTGTATTAGATTAGATTAAATTGTAAATTTTATATAAGCAAATAAAAAAAATAAAAAACATCTCCCGTGCCCTCCTTAGTGCCATCCTCCGTGCCCTCCTCCTTCTTTGTTCATCTAAAGTCAGTAGTATAGCTATGTGCGACGATGCCCCTGGCATGTTGGCATACAGATTGTTGAGCAACACGTGTGACTGCTGAACTCCTCACTAACAGTGTTGCTTTATCTGACAAGTAGACTTTTTTTCTTTTTTTAGACCAGCTTTTATCAGCTCTAATTTTAGACAGGACATTTTGCTGTTGCGCACACTGCGTCGCCTGCGCTGCCCCAACTTTGTTTTGTGGACCCCCGTAAGTCCCTCATTAGCATATTTGACTAGCAAATCAACGGTGTGTCTATCGCACTTTTGCGCGGACGGATGCGCCAGTCTAACGAAATTACGCGGGACAAAAAAAAGACGATTTTTTGCGTATCTCGTTCTGGGGATGCCGCGCAACGAAACGCACGCGCACATTTAGACTTACGCACGCGCATCTCCTGTTGCGCAGGCGTAATCGCTCTGTGAATCTGGGCCTTTGTTAATATAGAACTAAGGGCAGAATTTTATTTTTGGATAGAGTGGGGTGGGTTTTTTTTTTCCACAAAAAGTTTTTATCAAGGAAAAGATAGTCATACATATATGTGTACAGAAATGCATATGTAGAAAAACATGACATGACAATTCTTCTGGCAATATAAACATGGCATAATATATAACAAGGTAACGCAAGCTATCACAACATCAATGAACATGTACAGTAGAACCATGCAATATTCAACATAACACCAGATAGATATCATAAGCCTATGGAAAAATGATGAATAACCGACACATGTGGCTCAAGCGTGGAAAACGGTTGTGTGTATGTTTTTCGTTGAGAAAACTGTTGTGGATCTCGACAAGAAAAAAAGAGAACAAGTTCTATTTTTTCTCGTCGGGAGTCTCAATTTCCTCGCCGTGTTTCTCATCGGGGTGGTTTACAACGAGAAACACGTTCGTGTGTATGCTTAGAAACGCGCGCATGCTCAGAATAAAGTATGAGACGGGAGCGCATCTTTGGTAAAAGTACCGTTTGTAATGGAGATAGCACATTTGTCACGCTGTAACAGACTGAAAAGCGCGAATCGTCTCTCACCAAACTTTTACTAACATGCGGCAACACGAGATTAGCCCCAAGGATGGTGCCAATTGAATAGAACTTCCCCTTTATAGTGCCGTCGTACGCGTTGTATGTTATCGCGTTTGAGAACAACGAGATTTTGTCTTGACAGTGTGTATGCAAAGAAAGCTTGACAAGATTCTGGACAAGCTTGACAAGAATCTCGTCGAGGAAAACGATGTTTCTTTTACTACGAGATTCTCAGTCGTGTGTACGAGGCCTTAGGCTGCTTCAGTTCGATCACATGCTCTCCCCACAAGCTGGCTTCAGGGCAAAGGAGAGAGCACTGAAAACAGATAAAATGGCTGGGTGGTGATGTCACCTAAAGGCTTACTATGGGGGAACCAGTGTAGACTGTCTCTCTTACCTCCTGAAGATGGCCACTGGGGGCTGATCATGTGACCAAACCAGAACACCCAGAGAATAGGTAGGTATATGCATCTTCCTTTTACAGGATAGTTCGTATAGAAGTTAGACAGGGGTGAAAGACGTTTTAAGCTTAGTTAGTTGTAGCCTGGACTTCCACTTTAAATAAAGAAATTAAATGATTTGTTTTTGTTTCTGAATAAAATAAATATTTTATAACACTGGAAGTTTGCCTCATTTGATGTGTCCCACCCTGGTCTTATAATATAATGCAAAATAAAATTGTATATCCCTAAATTATGTATACAGTATATATATATATATATATATATATATATATATATATCTATATCTATATATATCTATACATAGATATATATATATACTGTATATACATATATATATATATATATATATATATATATATATATATATATATATATATATATATATATATATATATAGAAAGAGAGATTGAGAAACATAGAAAGGAAGAGAGAGAGAAAGAGGGTAAGTTACTTTCATACATTAGTTGTAAGGTATAATTATCCGGCTCTGTTACACAGGGTACATAAAGCTACAGGGGGCTACGGGATGCAAGCATGGCGATATATTAACACACAACGGTGTTGCCATTCATTTTCTTTTGGAATTGTTTTTCTGACCAGCATGTGTTAATGTGCTTTTATGTTTGTTTTTTCTGTACTGTTTATTTTTCTGAAATAGATCTATGATGTACATTATGTAGGTAATTAATCACACTTAGTAAGGTATGATCCTAAAACCTTGTACTTTTCACCATGTGTACAAGCAATAAATAATACAAGCTCCACATTCTGACATAACGGGAAGTAAAACATGCTTGTGGTGAGAATGTTGAGTTTTTTTTTCATAACCAAAACTCTGTATGTTTTTATTTCCTGCTTAAAACAAGTAAAACAGCCTGTGTATAAAGCCATGGGTGTCTGAAGAATATTTTCCAGGTTAGCAGTAGGGGCAAGCTTAACTTAGATCTAGTGCTAATGCCTCATGCTGTTTTAAACCTAGGGAAGGTCAGCTAGATAAAACCTACACGAGTGCCCTCTTTTTGCACACTCATACAGGGGTTGATTTACTAAAACTGGATAGTGCAAAATTTGGTGCAGCTTCTAACTTCAGCTTGTTCAATCAAGCTTTGCCGGAAAAACTTCTGTCGTCATCACATTTTCTTATCATCTATCACATTTTCTAGGCATCCAAAATAGTGGTAAAGTAGGTATGAAAAGCCTCCATGTGGAACGAAAAAGACACTTCCATAGTGTAACCCGTACAAAAGTATTTATTAAAAGGTTTAAAATTGCACTTACATTTACGATGATATAAAAAGGCGATACAAATGGTATACACGAGCCGGCCGGCTCTCGATCACAGCCCGTAGCTTCCGGGACTGGCACAGTACGCAATGACGTCAGCGCGCCGCTACCCTACGCCGTTTCGTCTTAATAGACTTCTTCCAGGGGCACTTTTTTAAATCATCGCAAATGTAAGTGCAATTTTAAACCTTTTAATAAATACTTTTGTACGGGTTACACTATGGAAGTGTCTTTTTCGTTCCTCATGGGCTACTCTAATACCCGGTGAGGCGGACGTGTGAGCAGGATATTTGGTTAAAGATCCCCTCGTTGGGACACAGACATCTAAGGCTGGGAGACTGACTACATGCATGTGTGATCTCTTTTAATAAAGGGATCATATCATCTGGTAAGTGGCTATTACCTGGTGGTGGAGGATTTCCTATACTCACTTACTTCTGTGTGTTTTCTGTCACCGTGGATCTTCACCTAAGAAATCTTGTATATTGCTGAGAGATTCCCTTTGGTTGGGAGGACTTTTTTCATCATTGTGTGGACATTTCAGTGTATAGTGCAGTTATAGTGTTTTCAGTCTTTAAGAATATCAACACTAGTTGTTCAAGTTTTATGTGGATTTAGTTTCACTTTTGAGCACATCATTTTGTCTTTGCGCAGCTTTTTTGTTTCCAGTGTTATTTTATGTGTGTGTCTCACAGCATCACTCAAATTTGTTTAAATTTAGGTACATTGCAGTAAATTCATGTTTATCATTTTGCTATATGATGGGCAGGAAGTGGTTAACCTCTTCTGTACCGCCCCACCTACATTTAATGCAGCAGGGATGCCTCTCTACGTGGAATCATGTACCTCTATGTGATTTCCTGGTGTGCGCCACCGGCGACCAGCAACTGCAATGACTGAACACAACAAGAGTCATTCAGCTGGTCCGGCGGACCCGATGTCCACTCGTACCCCGCTGATCGCTGCTGAAGCAGACAGAACGGTGGTCGAGGCACATTCTGTGACAGGAGAAGACAGAGATTTTGTGTTTCTGCTAAGCAGGAAAATGGTGGTAAAAAGGTATGGAAAGGTATGGAAAGCCTTACAGTATAAGCCACCCCCCCTGCCCCCCACACAGTTATAAAGCACTCCCTAGTTTGTAGACGCTATGGCCCAGATTCAGGTACATCTGCGCATTATTAGACCGGCGTAGCGCACCGCCTTTACGTTAGACTTGCGGAATTTTGCCGCGTAATCACCCTATTCTCGTAGCTTTTGCGCCGGAAATTGTGCATGCGTAACGTTTTTTCAGAGGCGTAAGGAGGAGTAATACAAATTGGGAAGGACGTGGGCGTGTTACATTAAAATGAGCCGTGACCCCATGCAAATGAAGGGCCGGCCGGCTCGCGCATGCGCGCTTGAACGAGACCATGTCAGCTCCGATGTGCGCATGCTCACAACTCGGGAGCGGCGCAATCAGTGAAATTGGAAATGGACTAGGGCAACGTTGTGAACTACGCAAACAGTATAAATAGACACACACAAACGCACTTCCTTTGCAAAAGTACATCCCTTTGTCCCTTCCCATTTAACCAAGTGCTTTTGTTCTTGTTGTTCGTTGCGGTGTGTTTTGTAGTTGTCAGATTAGTGTTCTGTGTGATCAGGTGTTTGTTAGTAGATTTTTGAAAGTGGTTTTTGATAAGTGTTTGAGAGACTGTTTGTTTGATTGATATATTTGTTTTTGTTTCTTTTCCTGCTGTATTTTTGTTTTGTTTTTTGGGGACTGTTTCTTGGTGAGTAGTTTTCTCTCTGTGTGTGTGTTTTTTTGTGATTGGTTGTGCTTGTTTGTGTGCGTGAATTTTGTTGACTGGGACTGTTTTTTTTTGGAAGGATGACTGAGAGAAAACGAAAGCTGAATTTTACAGTTGTGGAAAAACAGATTCTTGCCCGGGCCATTAGCGAGTATGGGCGTTACCTCCACGGCCCAGAGAGTGCCAACACCACCCCGGCCAGGAGGAGGGAGATTTTGAATAGGATCACTGACCAGGTGAATTCTGCGGGGCAGGGGGAGACACGGACCAGGTCTGGGATTGACAAAAAAATCAATGACCTCCGGCGTCTGGTCAAAAAGAAGTTGGCCAGAATGCATGCCCATGCCAGGGGCACAGGAGGGGGCCCACCATGCCGTATTAGCCTGACAGCGGAGGAGCGTGCTGTGGCCCTGACCTTTCATCGGCATGAAGTTGAGGGCCTGCCCGGCTTTGACTCCAGTCCCCAGCCCGTGGTGCCAGGTAAGTTGTTTTATTTTTTAATATCAGGTGTGTAGCATGTGTGGGGGAGGGGGTGAAAGGGAATATGTGGCAAGTGTGTGGATCCTCCAACCTGTGAATGTTTTGTGTCATCCACAGATGTGCAGGAGGGTGCAGGGCCATCTGGCCTGACCGCACCAACCCCAGGATAGCAGCCTAATGAGGCCCCTCCAACAAGGCCGGAGTCCGCGGAGTAGGTTCAACAGGAGCAGGACAATCATGAGGAGGAGGAGGAGGAGAATCATGAGGAGGAGGAGTCCATGTCAGGCACTGGACGTTTGGGTTTTGAGGACTTCTCCCCTCTGGCTGGCAGCAGGCAGGCCTCCCTAAGGGGGAGCCCCCCCCTCCTCCCCCAACATGGCTCCCCTCACAAGAGCCTCCCCTTCTCCCCGGCCATGAGCATCAGCTGGAGGCAGGATGTCATCCCAGACCACCAGGGGGTTGGCCGATCTCCTGCCCGCCACCCTGAGAAGGGACCAGTTCCTCCAGACCCGCCATCTGGGACAGGTCAGCCAGACATTGGTGCGGATGGAGGAGAGCCTGTCCTCCATCAAGGATACGCTGGGGAACCTGGACTCCCACTCCCGGGCTTTCACAACCTGCCTAAACGAACTGCAGACGACATCAGCAGGCGTTGGGCAGGATGTGAGGGCCCTTACCCTGGCTATCCAGGCCAACACGGCAACACTTGGTGCTGCCCTGGACAGAATTGCCGTGGCCTTGGAGGGCAGGCCACCAGGTGGGCAGAGATCAGGGGCTGATCCTCCTTCCCCGGTTTTACCCCTTCCCCATGAGTCTCCCCTGAGAAGCCGGGGCCGTGGCCGGGGGCGCCCCAGGCGTGGCTCACGCAGAGGGCAGTAATTTGTTTTTCCCCCATTTTTTTTTTTTACAAATTTTTATTTTTTTATTTGTTGTCATTTTTTTTTTTTTGCTGGAAATTTTTTGCTTTTGCTGGTCATTTTTTTTTTTGTGTTGTGAATGCTGTGTGAATGTGGGGGTGACATTCCTGCCGGAAAAGGGGTGTCACCCTCTATTTTGGTGGAGAAGGGTTCCCCAGGACCAGGGAGAAGTGATCCCCAGGTCCGTGTGATTGGTGTATGAATGTTCAGTGACATAATTGAAGCCTTGGCGTGGCGTTGCTGCTCACAAGTCCAGCATGGTGGACTGGTGCCAATCCAATTTGATGTGGATGTGGTGTGTCTGTGCTAGGGACCACAGTGGTGTGCATGCATGCATTCTCATTGTGCCATGATTAATGTGTATGTTTAACGTGCAAAGATGCCCAATGTGAGCTGTCTCCTGGCTGCTCTTCCCTCAGAAGACGGGGTAGCCTCGGTTAGGGGGGGATTGTCTGGTTCAGGGGTCAGGTCATCACGTAGGTCAATCTGCAGGCCCTTTCTTTCTGCAAAGTTGTGCAGCATGCAACATGCACCGATGATCTGGCACACAAAGTTTGGGGAATACAAGAGGGTACCCCCAGACTTATCCAGGCATCGGAAACGTGACTTTAGGAGGCCAAAGGTGCGCTCCACCACTGCTCGTGTTTGGGCATGTGCTTGATTGTATCTTTCCTCTCCTGGGGTTTGGGGGTTCCGGATAGGAGTCATGAGATGGGGTCCCAGTGGATATGCAGAGTCACCTGTAAGGGAAAAGACAGGAGGATGTTAGTCATGCATGTGCCCCTTGTGATGTGCATCATGGGAGGGGATAGTCATGCCTGCCACCCATGTCACTCACCAACCAGCCAGCTGTCCCCATACACGTTCTGATCGAATTCCAATCGGATGTGGCATTGATTGTATATGTAGCTGTCATGGCTGGACCCTGGGTGTTTGGCACGGACGTGCCATATGAGGCCTTGGGCATCGACTATCACCTATACATTGATGGAATGCCAATGCTTCCGATTGCGGTACATGTGCTCTGTCTCCTGGGGGGGCTGGAGTGCCACATGTGTGCAATCAATGGCCCCCACAGTGCGTGGGAATCTGGCAATTCTGTAGAAATCTGTCATTGCCTTCAGCCGCAGCTCCTCAGTGGTGGGTTTGATGATTTGGTTGGCCATGCATCTGAGGATTGCAGGGACAACCTGGTGCACACATCTGCTCATGGAGGACTGTGACATCCCAGCCACCACTCCACTTGTACGCTGAAAAGAGCCACTGGCAAGGAAATGGAGTGTTGCCATGACCTTGACCAGTGGCTGCACTGCATGTGAGCGGTGTGTTGGGCTGGTGAGGTCCTCCTGCAGGGTTGTGGTTAATTCCAGGATGACATGAGGGGTAAATCTGAAGATGCGAAACACCTCAGAATCACTCATGCCAAACAGGTCTATGCGGGTGCGGTATATCCTCTGCTGTGCCCTCCTCCGTGCCATCCTCCGTGCCCTCATCCTTCTTTGTTCATCTAAAGTCAGTAGTATAGCTATGTGCGACGATGCCCCTGGCATGTTGGCACACAGATTGTTGTGCAACACGTGTGACTGCTGAGCTGCTCACTAACAGTGTTGCTTTATCTAACAAGTAGACTTTTTTTCTTTTTTTAGACCAGCTTTTATCAGCTCTAATTTTAGACAGGACATTTTGCTGTTGCGCACACTGCGTCGCCTGCGCTGCCCCAACGTTGTTTTGTGGATCCCCGTAAGTCCCTCATTAGCATATTTGACTAGCAAATCAATGGTGTGTCTAGCGCACTTTTGCGCGGAAGGATGCGCCAGTCTAACGAAATTACGCGTATCTCGTTCTGGGGATGCCGCGCAACGAAACGCACGCGCACATTTCGACTTACGCACGCGCATCTCCTGTTGCGCAGGCGTAATCGCTCTGTGAATCTGGGCCTATAACTTTTGCGCAAACCAATCAATATAAGCACATTGGATTTTTTTTTACCAAAAATATGTAGCAGAATACACATTAACCTAAATTGAAGAAGCAATTCGATTTTTTACAGTCTTTTTACAGAGGTGATGAAATACCACCAAAAAAACTCTTTATTTGTGAAAAAAAAATTACTTTTTATTTATGTACAGTGTCGCAATTGTTAGTTAAAATAATGCAGTGCCTTATAGCAAAAAAGCGGCCTGATCATTAAGGGGGATAAACCTTCTGAGGCTGATGTGGTTAAAGCCCAATTCCATGTGGAGGCGATTAATGTTGCATGATTGTAAAACTCTCCAGTTGTATGAATTTTGTTGTCACTGTGGAACTTTAGTGTATTCTACCATTATTGTATATACCAAAATGAGTAATTTGTTTTGATCGTTTAATGATCTATCATAACAAATAATTACTTGCTATTTATTTAAGTAGCAAGCTGCTGAGTTTCTCAAAAATTGTTTTAAGCGACAATGTTCAATTGGAAAACTTGTACCCTCTGTCTCTTTTCTTCCTTTTCATTGTATAAAAGCCGTCACACCACCCTGGAAGCTTGTTAAGTAAGGGGTGGTTGTGTGACCCTGTGTTTGAAAATGCAGCTCTCTTGCAGTGCCTAGAAAATATAATTTGCCATTCCTTGCAGCAGGATAGAAGGATGCATATTGCAATTTGTCCTTGTGGGAGTGGATGACATTTTGACAGATGTGGCAGCAAATCTAGCCTGGTACAATATGATTTTAGGGCAGTGTGTTTCAGAACATGGGTTCTCTATATATTCAAAATAATAGTAAGACTGAAAAAACAAAGATCATTAAAGAGTTCCATTTACAAGACCATATTCTTCATGCCAGCCTCAATAACAATTTTTACAATAGGAGTGACCAAGATCTAATATTTTTTTCAATAAAGAGTAGACATGTGCACAACAAAAAATTTTGTTTTTTTTGTTTCGTTTCGTTTCGTTCCGTAAATACGTAAAGGTTTGTAATTTCGTAAGACGCAAGTTTTCCTATTCGGACCCGTTCGTATTTTAGTAACAGTTTTATTTTAATTTATTTTCGTTGATTCGAAATTCGTAATTTTGTTAGATAATAATTTTCGTTTGATGGATTTGTAATTTTGTACTTTTGTAAATACATTGCGGCGTAGTCATTCGCAATCCATATTAAGATAGACTTTCTCTTACACACTATCTGACTTTTTGCCAACAAACTTCAGCACGTTTTCCAAAAAATCCGACCGTGTGTATTCTCTATCGGACAAACTTTTTTGGTTTTCATCGGACAAAAGTTCGCTCTGCAAACGGATAAACTTTTCGGCAAAAAAAGTCCGGCCAACTCCCTTCAGACAAAAATCCACGGAAAGTTAGTTTGAAGTCCGATCGTGTGTACGAGGCGTTACGCTGTCAAATGCGACTCAGCACAAAAAGAGATAAGCTGATTGGTTAAGATATTAAGTAAGATACATCACTCACTAACTACACTGACCAGTGCCCATTGGAAAGAACGATTAGAGTACACAAATTTACCAACAGACAAAGAAACGGATTTACAAAACACACAAATGAAAATACGAACATACGAATGAAAATACAAGTATACAAAATTACGAACAGACAAAGGATTTAAAATACGGAATGCAAATCTTTCGTTATAGATGTCATTTTCGTTCTTTTGCTGTTTCGGTGCTTCGTAGTTCAGTAAGTTTGTCCAATCGTACGTTTGTATTTTCGCTTGTTCTTTATTTTGCTTATTCGTAATTTTCGTATTTTAGTACTTTCAGCTATTCGGATGTTCGAATTGATCCGAATAAACGAATACTAAAAAATTTGTACGAAAATCCATTTGTTACGAACGGAATCGCACATGTCTAATAAAGAGCACTAATATTTTGAGCAGTGGAGTGCACATTGATTCACATTGGAATAAAACACAAGAAAATAATAACACAGGGAAATCTAGTAAAGGTATTTATAAACATAAAACCATAAAGCTTTTTTTTTTGAGGGGGGTTCCTGTTTTTTTTTCCTTCAGTTTTAATGGTTTATTTCAAATTAGTTGAGCACTTTTAAACTTTACCCACACATTACGCACATTCAAGAGCCCAGTATCTTATGAGTTTCTGCTATACATACTAACATTCTGGACAGGACAGGTCAAGATTATATATATGCTCTATAATGTTAAAATAAATAGTAGGTACAAATCCAACACTGAAAAACAAGAAGGATGATTTTTTTCAAATAATCTTACTATACACATACATATTCATGTATAATGATGAAGCCTTGACTATCATGTCGCCATGCAAGCTGTGATGTGAATTCCCATTATGCTCTGAGGTAATGCAAAGGTTAATGTTGGTACGAGTCTATTCGATCCCTCTTTTTTAAACTCTAAATCCTTTTTAGTTTAGAACAAACTGGGTACATGCACCGAGGGATTTGAATCAAATTAAACTCACACCTTGTCTATGTTAAGACATTAATGTGTTAGCTGAGGAGTACTTGCCAAAATATTCCATGCTGCCTAATTTTACTTCAATGTGTTTTATGAGCAAATGTTCATGACCTTATGAAAGAGGAAGGTCAGTGTTAATCCAAACCAGTTTGCCCAATCCCTAGTGCAAACAAAAGTCTAACTGGAGCATTTCTGAAGCCCATCAGACCTTAGTAGGCCCTGCAATGTAAAATATACCAAATGTTCAGAGGCCGCACAGAACAGCAGTGCCTTTGGCAAGCTTAGAAAGGCAGTGTTGTATCCAGGTTCTGCTTCCTCATGACGTCAGTTATAATGTTCTAATTAGTGTGTCCATCTGCATTAACATTAGAGCTTGTTTCTACAGGTGGTCAATGTTTCTACACAAGTTTAAAATGTCATCAGACAAATATCTTTTTTTTTTCCGTAGCTTAAATATATGACATCCTGCAGATGATAAAGTCAAACTAAGTACAAGCGTAACAGCAGCACTGCAGATAATTCAGGGGATATGCGATGTAAGTTGTTAATAAAATCATATACTGTAAATGGATAGTTTTCATATTATCTGCGTGTACTTGAGGATGTCCTCTATGTCATAACATAATATCTGGAAGAGATGTCAAATTAAACGTAAAATTATAAGGCAGGAAAATTTAGATATACGGTATATTTAACTAATTAATAAATAAACAATTAAGGATAACTAGTTTTCAGAGATGGATTTTAAGGATTATAAAAGCATTTTTTTAAATTTGCTTTGTATTATATACTGTATGTGATATTGTGAAAAATGTACATAGGGAATGTTTGCGTAAAAAAGGAGTTGTGTTCACTCTAAATACCAATCATATTCAAGAGCATTTTTCTTGTACATGACTGGATAATTTAAAGTACATCTCCATTTTTTTTTTTATTAAGTTCTGCTTGAAGATGAGTGAAGATTTTCTTCGGAAAAATATGAAGTTTTTACTCCTTCAGTAAACCAACTGTAATATACATTGAATACAAATTATCTCTGTTTCCAGTGAAATGCGATATTTACTACCTACTAACGCTCAAACCAGTACCCAGTTCCTACATAGTGAGCCACTGCGGTTCCAAAACATCCAGCTTCCACTGTTTTAAGCAGAGCATCAGGCCGCGTACACACGAGGAGACATGTCCGCTGAAACTGGTCCGCAAACCAGTTTCCGCGGACATGTTTGATCGCGTGTACAGCCTAGCGGACAGGTTTCCAGCGGACAAAAGTTTCTAAACATGCTTAGAAACTTGTCCACTGGAAACCTGTCCGTCGGACATGTCCGATGGTTAGTACGCCCAACCATCGGACTGAAATCCCGCGCATGCGTCGAAGCATTGAACTTCCTTTTGCCAGCACGTCGGTGTCTTCTACGTCACCGCGTTCTGGTCCGCGGGGATTTTGGTCTGATGGTGTGTACACACATCAGACCAAAAGATCCCTTCAGACATGTCCGATGAAAACGGTCTGTCGGACCTGTCTCATCGGACATGTCTCCTCGTGTGTACAGGACCTAAAACTTCCAATAAACATTGACTATTTTCAATCCTTATGCTGCTAGCATTGGTAAATAGATAGGAAAGTATATTATATTTGCATTTTTTTAACTTTTTTTTACATTTCTTTAGTTACTTCATGGTTTCCAGGACTAGGCAAATTATGTCATACATCCCAGGACTCTTCAGAAGGGGAGGAGGGGTTTCTCGGCTAAGCACACCCTCCTTTCTGCATGACTAAGCTAAGGGTGGATGTATTCTAGAAAGTAAATGCTAAATTAATCGTTAGCACTTATTCAAAATTACCATGGCCAGAAATACTAGGGGTGTTTTTCAAAGTGAAGTTCTCAGAAACATATAGCATGGAGACATGGATGGATGGGTAAGTTTGTTAAGTAGTGTTTGGTTTAGGGTGCTCAGATGTAGTGTAGTTCAGCTTTAAAGGTGTTGTAAAGGGGTTGTAAAGGTAATAAAGGGGTTGTAAAGGTAAAAAAAAAAATCCTAAATAGCTTCCTTTACCTTAGTGCAGTCCTCCTTCATTTACCTCATCCTTCGATTTTGACGCTCTCTACGTTGCAGATAGAGAAAGGAGCTGTGTGTTAGTGGGCGTCCTGACTCTCCTGTAGTCCAAGGGAGGGGGCGCGCATGGGAGAACACCAAGGAGAAAGCCTTGCGGAGTTACAGACAGAAGAACAGAAAGTGAGGATTTTTCAGGAGATATAAGGACATTTAAAAGCACAATCGAAAGATGAGGTAAGTGAAGGAGGACTGCACTAAGGTAAAGGAAGCTATTTAGGATTTTTTTTACCTTTACAACCCATTTAAAGCTGAACTACACTACATCTGAGCACCCTAAACCAAACACTACTACTCCATCTATCCATGAGGTAAGTGAAGGAGGACTGCACTAAGGTAAAGGAAGCTATTTAAGGAAAAAAATCCCTTTACAACCCCTTTAATATCAAAAGCTCTGCTTTTCTCTGTAGAACTCCTATAGGCGAAAATCAGTATTGCAGTCATTCCTGTACAATACATTTATTTTTAGTGAATTAACTACACTGCAAGCTTCTGTCTACAAAGAGATGCCGAGGAAGGTAAGCTGCTTTCCAGGTTTCATTAAAAATGGAACCCAATAAATGACATACTATTATAAAAATCTATCTTTACAAATTAAATTGATATAGACTACAAAATATTTGAATACTAACTCCACTAAAAACAATGGGCCAGATTCAGAGAGCCGTAACTCCTGTCTAACTGGTGTTAGACTAGAGTAATTTCAAATTACGCACGTTTTTTAGCTAGTCGGAAACCTCAAACCTAAATAGACGGCTGCGGGCTTCAATTCGACTGGATTGTGGATTGCGGCCACTGGGTGGACTTCCCGTCGTGTTCTGCGTCGGGGTATGCTAATGAGCTTTTGCCGGCGATCCCAGAAGTTACGATCTTCAATCGCAATCTCTTACGGCATCTTTAGTCATCTTTTTTTTGCGTAACACTATACCAGCTTTTTGCTGCTCTAATATTAGAAAGCCCATGTTAAGTATGGCCGTCGTTCCCGCGTCGAATTTCTACGTTTTCCGACGTCTTTTATTATTTTTAACGTAAGTCGTCCGGGAATAGGAATGTTCGCAAACGACGCTACTCAAACCACGAATGACGTAACGACGTGATTTCGCGCAATGCACGGCGGGAAATTTCTAAACAGAGCATGCGCAGTTCGATTGCCGCGGGGACGCGCCTATCTTAAATGCTTCACGCCCCCTAATCGCGTATTTCGATTACGCGGCGAGAAATAGACTACGCCGCCGTAGCGTACGGGCAAAAATCTACCAGAATTCGATGTAGAGCCTGGTAAAATACGGCAGCGTAGAGTATTTCGATTAAGTGTATCTGAATCTGGCCCAATGTTTTTGTTTTACATTGTAACCTTACAGAGAAGTGCCATGATTTGCCCATAGAATTCTCTGCATCTACTTTTTACATTGTAATGGTGTCATGCTTTTGGAATTCAAATCTGAAATAATTTGTATTCAATTTTATAGAGAATCTACCAGGGAAGCATGGAACATGGCACCATCATTCAGCATTGTTGTGGCTGCTGTGAAAGCTGGGCAGAAGTAGGAATTGTGGATTAAAGTTATCACCAATGGTCCCTAAGAGATATATTAATTCAACTTGGATAGCATTCTTACAAAACGAAAATTTTAGCTTTGGGTAGAATTAGCCTGATACTGTATCTTAACAATTGAATCTGGAGAAGCCGTCCCCACAAAAACAATGCATATTTCTTTTGTTGATAAACTGAGAGCTAAAAGTGACAGATGAAGTGGAAAATAATGTACGGTCTACTCCAACAATTGCAGAAACATGACCTTGGAAAGTCAATGTAGCCAAAGCACACAGAAAATAAATTACAAATATTTTACTCACCAGAACAAAGTTTTGCTTTGGGTAAAATATGACAGAGATCATTCCTATGAAGAGAATGAACCCGGTGAGGAAAAAGTTCTTTTTTTTTCACACTGACTAATTTAAAGTGGAAGTTTTTAATTTCTTTATGCATGGGCATTGTAATGGCATAATGGTAAGCACTCTTGTTCTGCCCTAGTAATATCTGCAAATATGTTTTTATGTTCTTCTAATACTGGACTGAGTTTCCCCTGGGTGCTTCCACCATGTGTCTCTGGGCCCATGCATACCTATGCACACATGTGTGTGTTTTCCCATGGTTTTAATTGCCATGATGTTTATTGCATTATGCATTACCATTTACTTTCAATGGGACAATGTGTCCATGGGCTAAAAACATACAGGATCTGCCTCACTTTGTTAGAGCCCATGCATGCAATTATTATTACATGTGCTGAAGGGCCATAGCATTTGATTGGTCAATGTATGCACATTTTGTTGTGATTAAAGTTGAATAAAAACACAATACAATGTGTATGCATACTATACATGTTAATATGCACATAAGTGTGAATGGGCTTTCGTAGCAACAGCAGATTGGGGCAGGAAGGGAAGAAAGCGCCAAACCAGCATAGTGTAGCACAATTTATGAAGTAAAATACCATATAAAACAAATGAAATTCACAAGCGGGTGAGGGGGAAAGAAAGGATGACAGTCCGCAGTGGATTGTAATTATCTGGGAGCTATGTGATAGTCCTTGGCGGAGAAGAAAGCCGGCTATAGTGGGGAGTAAGATGAGCCTGGAGTCTGTGCAGGAAGACCAGCATCAGGCTGCCCTGTGTGGTCGTTATGGTATATCCAGTATGTCTGCCAAGACAATTAGACAATTAGTCCAGCTGGAGTAGTGAGAGGAGCTGTCAGTCCAACTGTGTGCTGTTTGCAATTGGGACATGTTTCGGAAGCTTAACCATGCCTCCTTCATCAGCCTGCTCATCCTGTTTCTCTTTTCCACTAAGGACTACCACACAGCTCTCAGATCAGGGGTCAAGTCCTGGGGAAAAAAGTGTGGGAACTCCCACCCAAGAACCACTCCCTCACCAAAAAATAAAAAATAATGATACGCTCATATGCATAATTCTTAAACCGCATGTTTTTTTTTTGATTCACTGTACCTTAGTAATGCTTTATGTTACTGGCCGCTTCCTGTATATTGATTCATCCGGTAGTGTGCGGGTATTCCGTCACTTCGTCGAAGCTGCAATGTCTCCTGGGAGCTTTTGTCATTGTTCCCAGGAGACATTGCGGAGGTTTGCCATGAGTTATCGCGGGATTTAGAAAGAACTTTAAGGTATGGATACCTGATGAATCCATATACAGGAAGCGGCCAGTAACATAAAGGATTACTAAGGTTCGTCTGCCCCTGACAGTGACTCGAGCTTGTCATCGCCACTTAGTGAAGGATTGGCTCGGGCCGCTCGGCTGCTCTAGTCCTGCAAAGGGAACTGCGTTTCTGCTGTGAAAAAAGTGCAGGGACCGTTCCAACGCGTTCCCGCAGGACTTGAGCCCTGTCCCAGATGATCACAATCTACTGGGGACTGACATCCTTTCTCTCCCCCTCACCCGCTTGTGAGTTTCATTTGTTTTATATGGTATTTTACTTAATAAATTGTGCTACACTATGCCGGTTTGTTGCTTTCTTCCGTTCCCTTCCTATTTTACAGATTGTGGATTTCCAGCCTACATATGACAGCAGCCTTGCCAGCACCACAATGTCAGCCAGTTTCTACCAATTGACATTTTTATTCCTATACCTCCGGGAATAAGTATCTTTCACTACTTATTTTTTAACCTGGTATGTGACAATTTTATCACTATAGGATGGGCACAGTGTCAGCGCTGTAGTGTTTTTTTGGTCATGTCTAGATTGGGGCAGGGACTGATTAATAATTCTCCTCACTGTAAAATACTGTGGAATATGTTGGTAGCACATAAAGTAATAAAATAGATGATTTACTGAAAAAAAATAGCCATATTATCAGTAAAAATAATTAAGAAGAAGGCTCCTTGAAGAAGTTGATAGTATACTTGTCTTGAACTGTTTGGATTCCGAACCCCTGCAAAGACACTTATCACTTATCGCCATTTATTTTGTATGCTCCTCCTTTGTTTTTGTCAAAAAACAGTAAGTAATGTTCAAAGTTGTATTTAAAAAGGTACTCAAAGTCATCAAAGTCATCTAAAATTTGCTAAAGCACCAGTTCTCATTCATAGCAGGAACCTCCAGCTGGCTACATGATAGCTTACTTTCCCAATTGGACACTCCAGAATTTTCCAAAATTGGAGTGCTCTGTCTTACAAACTTAACCAGATCTTGTAGTCAAGAGCATACCCCTTCAATCTTCTGTATCTATCTTTTAGTCCATCTCTGCGCTGGACATTCTCACTGGCCAATAAATCTGTCCAGAATCTCGACGATAAAAATTGAGAACCTGCTCTCTTTTTTTCTCGTTGAGATCCTAGTCGGCCTGTTTCCCGACGAGAAACCCGAGAGTGTGTGTACTTACCTGCCGCCATTGAAACCAGTGCATGCTCGAAATTACTTTGACGCATGCACGGTAGCTTCCACGGCATTGGTAGGGTGAAGCAAGATGGCGGCGACGGCATCAAATGTGACGAGCGCATCCTCGTCGTACGCAATGACGTCACCGTGTTCTTTCAATTCAAGAGAACTGCAGTTCTTTTGAAACAAAAGTCTGTACACTCGGGCGGCAAGAGTTTCTTGCCAAGAATCTCGCCAGGGAAAACGGAGGGTTTTTCCTCACGAGATTCTCGGTTGTGTGTACGAGGCCTAAGAGGGAGGGTCAAACGCTTTATGTGACTTAATGTTTACTTAACTTTAATTATCTTCCTCCTAATACTTTACTTATTCATACTTATTTAATCTAGCATATTTCAGTAACTTTTTGGTTCTGGCTGCCAGAGGGGTTTTACCACGAAGACAATATCCCTATATGCTCCAAATTCCTTCATTGCTTTCAACTCAATAAAAAACACGGTTCTGTTTATAGGATATTTGCCTGATTTAAGCATATTTTTAAGTGTTCCAAGTGCACCGAAAGCAGTGTAGAAAATTGCCTTCAGTTGGGAAATGGGAGAACTTTTCACCTGCAATATTGATCATGTGGAAACAGTGAATCAGAGGAAAGTAAGACATATCACTTTACTTATTGCATTTTGAAGTCTTTTTTAAAGTTATAAATGCTGGCAGAATGTGACATCCACAGCAAGCATTGCACGTTATAAAAATATATAGATATGTGGCTGGCTTAGTTCACTTCAGCTGAGGTATAATTTAAGTTGAGGACAGGTTTCTGATAAATTTATATTGGATGAAGTAAAGTTTGGAAAGCGGTGCAGAGAACTCTGTACAGCACGTGTTAGTGCTGAGCTTACGTCTAGCCAGTAAAGGGGAGATGGAACTAGCCAAGTTCACTTAAAGAAACATTAACACATTTTTTCTTGCAATCCGTAAATACATTTATTGCTGGCTGTTATATATTTGGTTGTTTCAATGCCAGTAACTGAAACAGTTTACATAATTTGGAGAATGTACTGTATGCAATGTGGTTTAATCCACATTAGCATTTTAAAAGTTTAATTAATCATTTGGGAGCTTTACAATAAACACTTCTTAGGCCTTGTACACTCGACCAATTAACTCGACAGAATCCATCAGGAAACTTGGTGGGAAAGCTTTTTTACCGAGAAAAACGGTCGTGTGTATGCTTTTCATCGAGAAAACTGTCGAGGAACTCGACAAGGAAAAAAGAGAGCAAGTTCTCTTTTTCCTCGACGGGAGTCTCAATTTCCTCATCGTGTTCCTCGTCGGGCTGGTGTTCGACGAGAAACACGTTGGTGTGTATGCTTAGAAACCTGCGCACCTTTGGTAAAAGTAGCGTTTGTAATGGAAATAGCACATTCGTCACGCTGTAACAGACTGAAAAGTGCAAATGTCTCTTACCAAACTTTTACCTAACACGCAGTAACATGAGATTAGCAAAAGCAGCCAAAAGGGTTGTGCCAGTGGAATCGAACTTCCCCTGCCTTCGTATGTGTTGAAGTCACCGCGTTTGAGAACAAGGAGATTTGGTCTTGACTGTGTGTACGCAAAGACAGCTTGTCAAGTTTCTTGACAAGCCTAACCAGGAACTCGTCGAGGAAAACAATGCGTCTTTTCTGACCAGTTCCTCGGTCGTGTGTACGAGGCCTCAGACTCCGGCTTGATCTATCATAAAGTATTGCAGCAGGCCTGAGCTGGCCATCTAGCAATTTATCTTTTGCTATTATTGGTGAATCTACCGTAGTAAATATCAGAAAATAGCATCATGTAATCATTGCTAACAAGCAGATTTTAGGCTTTCAGGGGGAGCAGATTTAGTGAAGTCATAAATCTTATGACCCAAATTTTAAAATCAAAATTTCACATATATGTACAATTACATGCACACTTAACCTGTACTTCTCTACTTCAACAGACAAGGATTCCAGTAGCAAAACAACATTTTTAGTGTATATTAAATGTCCAAAAAGTAGATGCTTTAAAGCTCCTTTGTTATATGGACAATCTCCCTGAGAACCAGCTTCTAAAAATGAACTTGCACTCTTGGAGATGACCACCAAAGCCTATAATAGTAGAAAGTTCTTTGTATAAATAACTATATTTTTCCTTTGAGCTTTGAATACACTAAGCATATCCCCACATGGAGGCCAAGCAGTCTGCAGTATGGGAGCTTGGCACTAGTGTTATTTAAATCTTGAAAGTGTTTCCAAAAAACGGTCTTTATAAAGTCTTTTGTTAACATGTTATTTACCTCTCAGAGTGAGGGCATATTTTGGTGGTTTTCATTCCACGTCCACTTTTTATCACAGACTGTTTGTTCATCAGTCTGTCCCCTGGTTATCTCTATACATTAGCCAAAATTTAATTTTTGCATTATGCTATTGAGATGAAGATAGCTAGGTGCCAATAGATAGATCCTACAAAAGCATAGTATAGTATGACCTTGTGGAGATTCCAAGCCATGGCATTCTCAAAGCAGAGGTCCACACAAAAATGGAACCTCCGCTTTTCGGAAGCCCCCCCCCCCCCTCTGGTGTCACATTTGTCACCTTTCAGGGGGGAGGGGGTGCAGATACCGGTATAATACAGGTATTTGCACCCACTTCCAAGCATAGACTCCTGCGGGGGTCATGTCCCTTCCCGTCCCCCCAGCTGTCTTCTGGGAAACACATAGGTCCCAGAAGACGGCGGGACCAGTTAGGATGTGCAGTGCGACTCGTGATTGCCCAGTAGGGAACCGGGAGTGAAGCCGCAACACTTCACTTCCTGATTCCCTCACCTAGGATGGCGGCAGGGGCAGCCGAGAGCCGAGCAATAGCTCGGCCTTGGCTGCCAACATCGCGGGCACCTTGGACAGGTAAGTGTCCATTTATTAAAAGTCATCAGCTGCAGTATGTGTAGCTGCTGGCTTTAAATATATTTTTTTTAGGCGATACTCCGCTTTAACAATACTCAGAATTCAGTAAGCACTGACACAAATCTTTTTCTACTTTCCCAAAATAAAAAAACTGAAGGTAAGATAGGAAAAAATGGAGCCCTTTTTGGTTTTAATTTTAATGAAGCATAATAGAATAAAATATGTGTTGTGGGCATATAGTATAGACAACCTGCCTTTTTGTTTGGTTGAGAGCTTAGAATAACAGTTTCAAGGTACATTCTCTTCATGAGTAAGTATTGAGCAGGCTGCGTACATTAACTTAGCATTAGTAAGGCCAAAAACCTCTCAAGAGTACAGTCAGCATCTATCAAACAGGTTCATTAAGCCTTTTTAAGTTTTTAGAACATTACCGTATTTAAATTCCACCTATTTTAGTTGTGTTTATACATTGTCCATAGTATTTTTATCTGCCCTATAAACACTGTACATTGTTGGACATTATTTCATACACTGTCACTGGCCCAAGTTTATATTCTGCCATATGCTTTAATATATTTCTTCCATATGGTTTGCGGGTGGAAATGGCATGCTGAAGTTTTCAACTGTATATATACAGTCTATAGATTTAAAATAAACCATGATCAATGTCAAATAGTGTTATGAGATTAGACTTTACATGTTAGGCTGGCCATGCACAAGGGTTTGTGATCACTCCGCCCTTTAGAAGATCTTTCATTTGCTTAATATAGATTTTACTATTCTGTGTAAGTGGAAAGATTTACTAAAAGCAATGCCAGATACGCCTAAAATATCAGTAAACACCAAGGACCAGTGTAAAAATGTTCAATTTAACCAATTCAACCCCGGACCATTTGGCTGCCAAATGACCGGGCCACTTTTTGCGATTCGGCACAGGATTAGTTTAACTGACAATTGCACAGTCGAGCGACGTGGCTCCCAAACAAAATTGACATTCTTTTTTCCCACAAATAGAGCTTTCTTTTGGTGGTATTTTATCACCTCTGCGGTTTTTATTTTGTGCGCTATAAACAAAAATAGAGAGACAACTTTGAAAAAAAAGCAATATTTTGTACTTTTTGCTACAATAAATATCCTCAATTTTTTTTTCTCAGTTTAGGCTGATACGTATTCTTCTACATATATTTGGTAGTTTTATGCAAATTTTATTGTTTTTATTTTGTTTTACGGGTTATGGCGGCGATCTGTGATTTTTATCGTCACTGCAGACACATCGGATACTTTTGACAGTATTTTGGGACCATTCGCATTTATACAGCGATCAGTTCTATATGGCAGTGAAGGGGTTAACCAGTAGGGGCAGAGAAGGGGTTAAGTGTGTCTGAGGGAGTGATTCTAACTGTTAGGGGGTGTGGCTTACTGTGACACGTTACTAATGACTGCTCCCTATGAGAGGGAGCAGACGATCAGTGCTGTGTCATCCCCCTGTTTTGCCGTTCCATGACACAATCATGGGACGACAGCGGACATTAAGTCACGGAGACTGCGGTGGGCATGCACTTGCTAGGGGGCAGGTTCAATGCATATATATACGTTACTTTGCCTGCCCGTGCCATTCTGCCAATGTAAATGTGCTTGAGGCAATCGGCAAGTGTTTATTGGATGTATTTTGTGATGCCAGTCCCTAAAAGGCTTTATTTTTCAACTGTGGGGATATCCCAGCCCCAGAACCCTAGTTTAACTTCTTGCCGACCAGCCGCAGGTTGGCACGGCTGCATGAATCGCTATAGGTGTACGTCGGCCACTTTAGGAACTATAGGGGGTGCGAGCGCAACACCAGAGCTAAGGCGCTTGGGCGGCAGCCGCGATGTCCACCGGTGCCCACGATCGCTCCACAGAGTGCCAATTGGCGATTGTAAACAAACAGATCCCCGTTCTGACAGGGGAGTAGAGAGAGATGTGCTGTTCCTAGTGATCAGGAACAGTGATCCCTCTCTACTCCCTGTCAGTTAACTCCCCCCACAGTTAGAAAGACTTCCCTAGGGAACACTTAACCCCTTGATCACCCCCTAATGTTAACCCTTTCCTGCCAGTGACATTTATACAGTAATCAGTGGCAAATTTTAGCTCTGATGGCTGTATAAATGTCAATGGTCCCAAAAAAGTCAAAAGTGTCAGATATGTCTGCTGTCGCAGTCCTGCAAAAAAACGCTGATCACCGCCATTACTAGTAGAAAACAAATAATTTATAATATAAATGCCATAAATATATTCCCTATTTTGTAGACGGTATAACTTTTGTGCAAATCAATATACGCTTATTGCTATTTTTTACCAAAAATATGTAGAAGAGTACATATTGGCCTAAACTGATGAAGATATTTTTTTTTTTTGGAAATTTATTAAAGTAAAAAATATTGTTTTGTTTTTTTTCAAAATTGACGCTCTTTTTTCGTTTATAGCGCAAAAAAAAACCCCCAAAAACCTGCAGAGGTGATCAAATACCACCAAAAGAAAGCTCTATTTGTGGGAAAAAAAGGCATAATTTTTGTTTGGTTACAACGTCGCACGACTGCTCAATTTTCAGTTAAAGTGACGCAGTGCCGGATCGCAAAAAATGGTCTGGTCAGTAAGTGGGTAAATCTATCCGGGGCTGAAGTAAATCAAAAGCCAAAACTTTTAAAGTTTTTTTAGCTATAGATAAACTAGGGAGTTAATGTTAAGTTAACAACACCCCAAATGCAGGTCGCAAACACAATGCATTTGCCTGCACCGGATCACATGGTACAGAAGTACCATGCAATCTGGTTGCACTGTGTTTCCACATGCACTACTTTTGATGCAGTGCAATACAATTTGAGCCCTTTCAAAATGGATGGGCTCAAATCACACCATACTGAACCACATGTGATTTGCACAGGAATGTGTAGCTCGCTTCTGTGCAATTCCTAGTGTGAACTGGCCCTCAAGGTAGAATAGCTGTTCTGATCATAAGTTCCCCAATAGAATAACTAATAATAAATAATAAAACAACGTTATGCCGTGAAAACCTTTTTTTAAATATTTCCTAAAAGGCAAAGTTCTGCTTTAAGTCCTCCACTCCTCCCCCAACTCTGCCACATTTGGGATATATTATTTTGTGGGGGGGGGGGTGGTTACCTCATCTTGAGAGGTACCCACTTCCAATTTGATCACCTAGGGGAGGTTCTCCCCCTCTCCTTCCTCCCCGCAGTCTTCAGCTCAGATGAGGACAGCACTGGAACCCGTGGACAGGTGAGTTTCCTTTTATTAAAATTGAGCAGCTACAGGATTTGTACCTGCTAACTTTTATTTTATTTTATGTTTATCCTAAATGGACAACACTTTAATATGTTAATAAGTCATAGCTGGTTACTTTCATATACAGTATGAATGCTATTTTTAACATCCATACAGTTTAGGTTGAATTATAAGTAAAATCGTCATTTGTCTTGCTGCCTTAGGACTCACATGGTAACAAGAAATTGTGATCTTTAGATGAATTCAATAGGGTTTTCGGCACCATGAAAAGGAAGCAAAACGTTGGAAACTGATTGGTATCGTCTGAATATGGGTGTGGATAATTCTACATTTCTTTGAAACTGCAAACTCCCTAAGTGATATGTCATAATTACTGAGGTGCAAGAGACACAACTATACACATTTCACAGGAAAAAGAACTTCATAAACTGTAAATTAAACATTAAAGTTATATTTTTTTTACAGATTTAGAAATTATACACATCCCCACCGCAATTAGGGGCTCTAACTCTCTCAACAATCTGTACTGAAACAGCAGCGATGTTCTCCAGCATGAAAAATATTAGAGTTGGGTGATGGTTGGGATGTGTTCTGGCTCAACTTGTATGTAGGAGAAGGGTTTTTGGATTTGCGACCCCCAAACCCATATTCCTGGGGGACTAAATTTTGAGTGGGACATCACTTGTTTTTTAAATGATATCCCTATTTCATCCCTGTATTGCGTGAGGTTTGCCTTACTTTTGCCACCCCTCTATTTCTCTCAGCATCTTTCATTTTGTAATATTCTCCCCATTATTTGTCATTTTGTGTTTTGAGTCTCTCCTCCAATCAGATAGGTTTGCATTTGTGCAGCTCTGCAGGCCATGCTTTGAATGGGCGCAGAAGCCCACTCATTTGAATGGGACTGCTGAGCCTTCTAAAATGCAGGGAAAGGTTCCTGCAGCATTTCAGAAACCACAGCCCGCATGGGAGCCACAAGTGCACTGTGGTTCTCAAAGCCGGAGCGATTTCCAGTGCATGTAGCATGCCATTAGCATTAACAGCACCCGTACACCGCTCCTGCATTTTCCTGTCCGGGTGGTTGCAGCTGGAACATGTTCATTCCCACAGCAGTAAGCACCTGCACATCCATTTTAAATGCTTATAGTCTGTGTACGCCATATGTATATGTAAGGCTTGCTAGAGTTCCCCCATAATATCAATTCATTGTAAGGCTTGCTAGAGTTACCCCATAATATCAATGCTTGTACAGATGCTTTAACCCAGAGCCGTTGGGATTAATTACACAGAAGCTAGAAACAGCCTTGCCAATTTATGTTATTGTGTACGAGCAGAGAACAAGAACATAGATAAGGCGTGCGGTAGAAACAAGGTTTAATTGGTCACACAGAAAATAGATTGCTATGTTTTACACACGTTGTATAATTGTGACGTACTGTATTACTTGTATAACCTAATTACTTAAATACGATTGGCTGAACCAAGGGTGTTCCTGTTCTTGTATGTTTTGACTAGGTGCAGTGCGCACAAAAAATAAAGTGAAGTCTTTGATTCACCATATTGCTGTGTGTGTCTTGACTTGCCGATGCATCAGAGAGTCTCCATACATCCACAGGTCCTAATTCCCGGGTCCAGAACCACCAATCTCACATGATGTATGAAATCATATTTTTTATTGGATATACATCCATGTTATGAATTTAACAAAATTCTTAACTTATTGTACCTCCGCATTTTAATTGCTTCATTTAAAGTCCCAAATTTCCCTTCTTTATTATCACCTGCACAGATAAGAACCTATATTAGAGACAAAATTAGTATGCAAAACATGTCTAGCTGACTGTGAAGGGATGGTGGGACTTTCGATTGTTTGAATTTTGCATTTCCATTTTGGATAACATATTAGCATACATTCCTATCTACTGTAGGGCCATCACTCCTACCTAGAAATGGTGCTGAATGCTGCTTTGTTTTTCATTGTAGCTGTGTTTAATGTTGATTTTATATCATGTATCAAATAAAATTAGTATTTTATTTTATCTGTTGTAGTAGTGCCTACAAAATCCAAATTTATTTAAGATTTCCAGATGTGAACCTAGCCTTAGGAATAAATTCATCCATCCAAATGGGATATTATGCCCAGTTGGTGGCACCATATTTCCTCTGTTCTTATATGTATTTATTTATATTATCCCTTGTGGAAATAGTGAAATATATGATGGATTAACATGTCCAGTTGGTATATATGAGATATAATAAAAATTGCACGACCCTTACAATGAGAAAAGCCATTGTATGATGTGTTTTTAATAATGCATATATTTTAGGGGGTTATATTTTGTTTGAGATTGGGTTTTATAAATTTTTGTTTTGTTGATTACCCTTCTTTTGTTTTGGTGATTTTATAGTATATTTACCAAAAAACAGTCAAGTTTTGCTTTGATGTATACATTTTTTTTTCTGTAAAGGCTTGGGCAGGGAGATTCAGTGCTCCATTAGTGGAGAGGGGTAAATGGTGGGGAGCAGTGCTCAGAATGGGCTATGTATTGTGCCTGTGTTTTTAGCTGTTTGCCTCGAGTTTACTACAAAAAATATATGTTAATAAATGGTGCTGTTAACAAATTCAGCCTTCTTTGTGCAACATAGTTGACCTTTTTGCTAGTAAGAAACAAGTGCATGCACTACTGACACATTTATGTTATAGGAAACACTTAATAACTGATGTAAACACATGTAAAAAGGTACAAGATATCTAAAGTAAACAAAGTAAAACAAACCAATAAAAAAAATCACCTTTCCTCCTTATTTCTTCATCATGCCAGGCTACAACATAGGTAAAAATAGCTTGAAGCGCACACAAAATAAACATAGTATGTGTACAGTGGAAACAGGATGGAGTTCTGCTAGATTACTTATTTTCAATCACAAATAATATAAGCAGTTTTCTTGAAGAATCCAAGTAAAGCACAGTTTGTTGTAGTAAAACACAAATGGGTTAATCTATGTGATGTATTTACCATTACCTGATATCAGATTTCAAAAATTCTCTTTAACCTTTTCCCGACCGCCCACCGCAGGTATACGTCGGCACTTTAGAGATGGATATCTCGGTAACGGCAGCAGCAGCTGCCACAACCGAGATATCCATCTCTTCTGTGGGCGGTCAGGTAAACGATAATGGCGGTCTCCGCGGCGGAATCGCCGCGAGATCGCCGTTATCGGTGGCGGACGAGCGTCCCCCCCCCCTCCCGCTGCGCTCCCGCGCTCTCCGCCGCTTACCGGAGCCGTCGGTAGCGGCGGAGGCGATCGGGTGCGCTCGTCTGGTCAGCGGGGATGCGAGTGAGGGAAAAAATTTCCCTCGTCCATCCCCGTAGCTCTGCTGGGCGGAAGTGACGTCAAACGTCAGTTCCAAACAGCGTCTTAAAGAGACATTTTTTTTTAAATGTCATTTGAAAAATGACATTTACATTTTTTTTTTTTTTTTTGCATTTTAGCCTAAATATGAGATCTGAGGTCTTTTTGACCCCAGATCTCATATTTAAGAGGACCTGTCATGCTTTTTTCTATTACAAGGGATGTTTACATTCCTTGTAATAGGAATAAAAGTGATAATTTTTTTTATTTTTTTATTTTAGTGTTAAAAATTGGTAAAATTAATACAAATAAATACGAAAACAAAAAAAAAAATTTTTTAAATCGCCCCGTCCCGACGAGCTCTCGCGCAGAAGCGAACGCATACGCGAGTAGCGCCCGCATATGAAAACGGTGTTCAAACCACACAAGTGAGGTATCGCCGCGATCGTTAGAGCGAGAGCAATAATTCTAGCCCTAGACCTCCTCTGTATCTCAAAAAATGCAACCTGTAGAATTTTTTAAACATCGCCTATCGAGATTTTTAAGGGTAAAAGTTTGACGCCATGCCACGAGCGGGCGCAATTTTTAAGCGTGACATGTTGGGTATCATTTTACTCGGCGTAACATTATCTTTCACAATATGTAAAAAAATTGGGCCAAATTTATTGTTGTCTTATTTTTTAATTTAAAAAAGTGAATTTTTTCCAAAAAAAGTGCGCTTGTAAGACCGCTGCGCAAATACGGTGTAACAAAAAGTATTGCAATGACTGCCATTTTATTCTCTAGAGTGTTAGAAAAAAAATATATAATGTTTGGGGGTTTTAAGTAATTTTATAGCAAAAAAAAATGTTTTAGTCTCGTAAACACCGAATCTGAAAAACAGGCCCGGGGCTAATGGAACTATGTGCAAGAGTTGGCATGCCAGTCATTGCTATGTGTCCTCACTATAGACAAATTGTCAAATAGCAACCAAATATTTTTCGGTGTACTGCACATAACAGAAAACTCAGCTCAATAGAGGCACTAGTGAAAACAGAAAACAAGTACATACTTTAGTTCAAGTAAAGCCGAAGCTTAAGCTTGGTTCATACTTTTTCTCCTCTTCATAATGCTATTGAAATTTTTAATAAAATCTTTCCATTTTGATTATATGCTGTATTTTAGACATCACTGGGTCTCTGTGCTCCTTTCTCTTCAATGCAGGCAGATTGTGGCTTGAGGGAGGAGATATCAGGGTGCTGTATTTAGCTCCCTGAAAACTTCACAGCACCCTGTATCCCTTCTGCTCTCTGGAGTCATCATCCGTGATGCAAGCAGTGGACTGACTCAACATACCTTGATGGGTGGTATCTGGCACCAAGCCTTCAGTAGCAGATCCTTTAAATTCAGTAAGTTGTGAGGTGGAGCCTCCATGGTTCAGACTTGTTTTTCCATCACTTCCCACAGATGTAAACATCAAAAACTTGTTGTTGTATTCCTCAAATCATTCTTGAACCATTTTTGCAGCGTGGCAGGGCACATTATCCTGCTGAAAGAGGCCACTGCCATCAGCGAATACCGTTTCCATGAAGGGGTGTACTTGGTCAGCAACAATATTTAGGTTGGTGGTACTTGTCAAAGTAACATCCACACAGGGGCGGACTGACCATTAAGGAACTCGGGCACTGCCCGAGGGCCCCATGCCACTAGGGGGCCCCATCAGGGTTGCCAGGCTCATTAAAACCAGGGACAGTATGTAAAAATCTGTGTTTTTTTTTTACATCTGTCCCTGAGATGTCCTAAACCTACATGCTTTTGATGTGAAAATCCCAAGATTTTAGCTGCCCCGCCTCTGTACTGCCACCTGGCTTGGTAGCCATCTGTAATCCTGGGGGCCCCATAATCTCCTATTGCCCGGGGGCCCCATGAGTTGTCAGTCCGCCCCTGCATCCACATGAATGGCAAGGCCAATATTTTCACGCAGGACATTGCCAAAAGCATCTCACTGCCTCTGCCAGCTTGCCAACTTCCCATTCTACAACCTGGTGCCATCTCTTCACCAAGTAAGTTACGCACACACACCCAGCCATCCAAATAATGTAAAAGAAAATGTGATCCATCTGTTTGTATAATTTTCTGTTCTGTAATACACACTTTGTAGCATGTTGGTTTGGATTTCCATTGACTTCAATAGAACTTCCAGTTTGGAAATTCTGAATTTCAAAGGTCTGTGAGTGTTTAAAATGCTTAGCCAAACTGCAAACTTTTCAGTATTTCACTAATGATGACTTCCAACACTGAGTAGTTAGAAGACAAATTAAAGTAGAAAAACACAATAACTAACAGGAACATAGCAAAGCGATGCAGAAAAGACAGAGTAGTCCATCGAATCTGCCCATTTATTATTTTTTCCTTTTTTTTCTGTTACTTTATTGTCTGAGTATAGATCTATGTTCGTCCCAACCATGTTTGAAGCTAACTAAAATCTTTTATAAGCTTTAATATGCTTTTGTAATTTCAAAGGTTATCAATAATATTTTAAATCGTCAGCTTAGATTAAAAGTAATACTAGATATGAAAAGGGCTGCATCAGCCCGGGATATGGGGCTGAAATCTGTGAATGTCCTGGGGAAATTGGAACTGTTGGCAAGTATGCTTTATGTTAAAAGAAAAAAAATATATATTTTGTTGCAAGCAAGTTTACTTATATATTGTTATACATAGCTGATTATCTAACCAATATATTTATTGCTAAATATAGGCAGAACACTGGCTAAGTGGTTAGCACTTCTGCCTAGCAGCATTAGGGTTGTCGGTTAAAATCCAGTTAATATCCCAACCACAGCACTACCTGCCTGAAGTTTGCATTTTCTCCCTGTGCCTGTGTGGGTTTCCTCCCACAATCCAAAGACATGATGGTAGGTTAATTGTTCTCCTGTCTAAATTGGCCCTAGTATGTGTATGTATGAATGTGAGTTAGGGACTTTAGTATGTAAGCTCCTTGAGGGCAGAGACTGATGGGAATGTACAATATATATACAGTATATGGGCCAGATTCAGGTAGATCAGAGCATTTTTTGCTCCAGAGTAACGCTTCTCATTTACGTTACTCTGAAGACCCTTTCAGCGCAAGTACTGTTATTCACATAGCAGTTGCGCGTAAACTTGCGCCAGAGTAACGATAATGCGCTGGCGTAACCCGACGCAAGTGGAAGTGGGTGTGATCATATGTAAATGATGGGCGGAGCCCAGCGCAGAGGCTTACGTTCAGCGCATCATCCACGGAGCATGCGCAGTGAGTGAGGCTCCACTCGCCCCCTTTGTGCGCATGCTCACAACTTCCGTCGGCACCACTTCACGGGAAACGTCAGCGCAATGCCATCCGTTGGGCGTTTAAATGCGCCCGTAGAAGCGCCATTTCGGCACTAAAGTATATCCTGCTCCCCCTCCCCGCAGTGATGTTACTTTTGTTTTGAGATGGCTGCTCCCGTTCCCCGCAAACACACAGGAGAAAGCTGAACTTTAATGGCCAGGAGCTGTCAGCCATCATCTCGGCTATGGAGACCTATGATGTCTTCCTCCATGGCTGTAAAATTTGACAGACAAGCATGGACAGAGGTGTTGTCCTGCAAGTGGGGGTGCTCAGCTAGCTCTTATCGTCGGTAACGCTGCTGTAGCTGCTCTCCTGCTGACCTGTGGCCATCTGGAGTAAAGATAAAGCAGCCTTTTGTAGAAATAACTTTGCGCCGGACGGACGAGATACGCGCGGCGCATGTAGCCAGCGTATGGTGCTAATCCGTTCGTGAATTGGGAAAAATCCCTCATTTGCATATTTGCAGGGGAAATCAATAGGCGCGACTGATGCGCCCAGCGAAATTAAGCGCTGACGATACTCTGGCGTCGGAACTTTCCGCCGGTCGCAAATGACCCGTTATTGGGCGCATCTAGTTTGGTGGGTACGGGCACATAGAAACGACGGCGCATCATCACAGTTACGCGGCGCATATCGAAATACTCCAGCGCAAGTGTTCCTGAATCTGGCCCTATATATCTATTTAAAGAGCTGCATAAACTGATAGTGTTATATAAAGTACCTGGATTAAATAATAGTGATTCAAAAATGTTGTTTGGATATATACACAACAGTTTATTTCATTTTCTGCACATATTTTTAATCAAATTACTGATATTTTAATTGTTTTACACAATACTGAAAACATTCTAAATAAGATAATCTTACTTATAGACATAGGCGTGCGCACAGGGTATACCAGGTGTGCCCAGGCACACCCTAATCACTCTGTGAAGCACAGATTTCCCCCATATTGCCCCCCCCCCATTTCTCCCACAACGCTGCCAGCTTTACTCCTCTCCTCTCCTATTGGATGAGGGGGGAAAGGGGCAGGTAAATATGTAATTTACCGACCCCTTCCTTTTCTAAATTACCACAGTGCGTGATCAGTAGCGTGTTTTTGAGCTTTAGGGTGCACACCCTAATGCTATAGGCTGCACACACCTATGCTTATAGATCACCTGCCGTATACCACTGTTCATGCCCATGGGAACATCCTTGCTCTTGCATAGGGATGCACAAACAAGGGGATGATGTCACCTTCATTGACAGAACAAAGTTCATAGGCCTTCACACTCACTGTGGCCATTAAGATCCTACTTTTTTATTATGTTACATTATACAGGATACATGGAGAGCAGCAGAAAAGCCCCAAGGTAGGTGGGAACATCCAAAACATCCAGGTAGTAGCTTAAAAGCGGAGTTCCACACAAAAGTGGAACCTCCGCTTATACGCTCCCCCCCTCCCCCTCCGGTGCCACATTTTGCACCTTTCAGGTTGGGTGAACGGGCACCCGGGCCGAACTCCTCTTTAACTTATAAATCATACATCACTTTTGGGTAAACTGACCCTTTAAGCTCACTTCCTCTGTCTCTTCCATTTACTCGCCACTTTGCCACCTTATCTCTGCTCTCCTCCTCTGTTTCTCAATTCTGCTCTGATTTTCTGGGTTTCTTTCCTCTGCATTTTCCTCTCCTTTTATCTTCCCCTGCTCTTTTCCTTTGTATCTCCTTCTGCTTTCTACCTCCATTCTCTTCTATCTCCCTTTTTTGCACACTTGCACTTTTTATTTTTTCTCTTCTTTTCATTTGTATGTCTTTAGGCTCTTTCTTGTCTCTATTCTCTTTTATGTATGCATTTCTTACGGCTTTTCTCTTCTGTGTCTCTTTTTCCATGTATTCTTCATGCATACTTCCTTCCACTTCCTTCCTTTTCTGCTTTCTTTACCCAAGTTTCTAGACTATTTCCTCTTCCTGCCTCTTCTTTGTGTGTTTTCTAATTGCTTGTTTGGTGTCTCTTTTTAGCAGACCCTTCCTTTTTTTCTTTTTATTCTGCTCTCAAGGCCTAATGTTTTCTTCTTCCCCCTATCTCATCCCTTTTTTCTCTCTTCCTTTATCCTTTCGCTCTCTCTGCCTTTTTCCTCAACACTATATGCTTTCACCTTTTCTTTTCTTCCTTACCTCCTGTCTCATTTATTTGGTCTTGGCCTCTCCCCTATCTTCCATCCATTCTATCTGTCCTTCTGTGTTTTCTTGCCCTCTCTCTTTCCTATGTTCTCAGCTTCTCTTGTATCTTCCTCACATACTTTCTCTTTTTCTGTATTTCTTTCTCTTTCTGTCTCTTTCCTTGGCCTCTCCCTATCTTCCTTACATCTGTTCCCTCCTTCTGTATTTCTTTACTTGCTCCCTGTCTCTTTCCTGTGCTCTTGGCCTCTTCATTTTTGCCTTCTCCTTCTGCATTTTTTTATTCTCTCCCTATCTTCTTCCTCTGCTCTTTTCCCCTCAGTCTCTCTCTTCTGTTCTTGGTAATCTCATAACTTTCTTACATTTTCTCTTTCCTTCTGTATTTCATTGCTCTCTCCCTTTCTCTTTCAATTGTTCTCAGTCTCCCTCCTATCTCCTTCATTTATATTTTAAACAAGTACCGAAGCAGTATTCTCACTGAATGGGCATGGTGGAGAACCGGGAAACTTCAGGCGGTGATCAAGTCAGGGACCCAACCATCGGAGTTGATGTCAGGGCATGACTGCATTTCAAACAACAAGCAGTCAGACCAAATCGCAAGGGACCACACTTCGGGACACAGGTCCCCTTGCAAGAATATCTTCAGTCTGCCCACATGGCAGCCAAAGACAGAACTTTCTTCATTCTTTTGCAATCAACAACCTGCTAAAGTTCCCAGATTGCTCTTCAGGGTGAAACACCCCAACAAGTTTCTTGACACACAAGGCTGCTCTGCAAGCAACACCAGGGTCCGAGCCAGTTAGCAGGGGTGAAGCTTGAAAAGTATCTGGAGTGGCAAGCTAGGGACCCAGCAGCAAAGGATGGGTGACGCTTGAGGGAGATACCACCACAAAATCAGAAAAATTGGAAGCCTCAAGGATAATATATGTAAGAATTGGAATAAAAAGTACCATCATCCCTAATCAATAGATTATAGAGCACCTGGATCCATGGTCCCAAGGCCAAGGACTCAGGAAGGGGGGGAAAGTGGGCCAGTTGGGACTATTACGGTACGGTATAAAAATAAACATAGGATAAGATCATTGTAAAAAAAGGGTTAATCATTTTATTGAATGCAAAAGACAACACAATTACAGAAATACAATGTGACAACCAAACAACATCACAGCTGAGGTCAGGGTTGTAACAGGCTCTCGACTAGTTTCGCGGAATGAATACCGCTTCATCAGGAGAAGATCTGAAGGTAAGTGAACAATACATCAGTAGTAAATTAAAATACAAAAACATATACACAAAGGGAATTCCCAAGTTGAATTGCTCACCTAAAATGGTCTCGCCATGGGGGACAGCGGGCGGGACCAGGCAGTACCCTAGGCGGTGGCCAATGGGGGCACAAGTGTCAAAGGACCTATTTGTCTTGTATAAGAAATGAGGGGAATATGGATTAGTGTAAAGGAAACCAACCTATTGGTAAAAAGGAAGGGAGGGAAGGGAAAGGGAGTGTAGGATGTGAGGGGTAATGGGTAACACGTGAGTACTACAAAAGTGTGATGAAACGATGAGAGTGAAGTTTGTAAAACAGGGAGGGGAAGGGGTTAGGTGTGGAGAGGAGGGGAGGGAAGGGGGGGATCAAGGAATAGGTGAGGGAACAGGATAGGGGGGAGGGGGAGAGAGGGGACGGGGAAAGAGGGGCAGGTCTAGAGGTGGGGGAGGGCAGAGAGGAGAGGGAAAGGAAGGAGGGGATAAGAGGGAGAGTGAAAGAGACAGAGAGGGGGGGGAAGGGGGGGGGGGAAGGGGGAGGAAGGGGAGGAAAGAAAGGGGGAAAAAGGGGGGAGGAAGGGGGAAGAGGGGAAGAGGGAAGTGGAAAGGGAAAATGACAACCAGTGGAGGGAAAGAAAGTGATTAAATGTGAATGAAGAATATATACACAATATATAATTACCAACATGATAAAACGAAAAAAGGGGGGGAAATTCCCAAGAACAGGTGCCAGGTATGGCACCCTGTGTAGTGCAATTATGCCAATCAACTATGTTAGGATGTTGAGAGGGACCGATCCTGGTCCCAGGAAAGTACCAGGGTAATGGTATTGACCTGTGATGAAGGTAAGGGAGGATTGTAATGGTGAAAGTAAAGCAAGGGGTCGGTGAAGAAATAAAAACAGGCTGGACAATGAGGTTGGAGTACAGCAGAAAGATACTTACGCTGGGCTGGATAGAGCCACAGCGGTCCCGGGAGCCAGCGTAGGTGATTACTGGAGGCGGGAGGTCCTTTTTATATGTGCAGCGTCCAGCGACGCTGAGTCACACGGGTAGGAGCCGTGCTGCAGCGTCACTGGGGGAGGGCGTGTCCGTGACGTCAGCGCGGGTGTGCGCGTGTGCGTCAAACATCCGTGGCCAGTCTGAAGGGGTGGAGACTGTACTAGAACCTACGCTCAATAGAGACCAACCCCCCTGGGGAGGGGGGGAGGGGCCGTAGGCAAAACGGGGACAGAATGGGAGCCGTGCTACAGCGTCACTGGGGAGGGGTGTGTCCATGACGTCAGCGCGGATGTGCGCATGTACGTCAATCGACCGTAGCCAGTCTGAAGGGGTGGAGCCCGTGTTCAGACCTAAGCTCGGTAGAGACCAACCCCCCTGAGAGGGGCTGGGGGCAACACGGGGACAAGCCCAGGGTCACCAGGGAAGGGTGGGAGGAGGAAGGGGGGGAGGAGGGGAAAAAAAGGGAAGGGGGGAGGGGAGGGAAGTGTCTGGAGACGCCGTGCCAGCCCACCAGTTGGCAAGAGGGGGTGAGCAATCAACTTGGTCAATAGAAATATAAACGGCAGGTATACAATATACAGAAAATAATATGGTAATATAAAAAATATACAATTAGGTATAAGATTAGATACATATAAGTAAAGGTGTCTAACAGACACAATGGTGGCCTATCGTGTTATTGTGGACATACAGTCGGGCATATATATCTATATATATATGAGTATAGCCACCAGATGGTATAATGTTATGCCCGTCAGGGCAACAAGATGTTAGAAAAAATATAAATGAATGCAATGGGGCTAGTCAGGGTATATTAAGGATGTTAAGGGGGTGCGAGGTATGTCCCAGCACTGGTAATGTGTCTTAGGGGATAAACAAGCGCTCTGTCTGGAAAAGGGTCCTGGATTTGCTAATTCCAGTCTGAAGGTAGACAGGCCTGGGGCGCAAAGAGCCAATTATGGACTGATATCCGGACTATGCCCAAATAGACTGCCACACTATAACACTGGGGGTACACCAACAATTAAGAATTACAATAAGGGTAGGTAATATTCAATAAAGAGGAGGCTGTTCCCCAGATAAACTGGGGGGTGGGGTAAGGGGGGATGCTGGAGGCGCGGCCAAGCGCCAGTCGCAGACCACCTTACGGGGGCCCAGGTGTCTTATCCACCTAAAATCATTAGAAAAATTGGAAGCCTCAAGGATAATATATGTAAGAATTGGAATAAAAAGTACCATCATCCCTAATCTATAGATTATAGAGCACCTGGATCCATGGTCCCAAGGCCAAGGACTCAGGAAGGGGGGGAAAGTGGGCCAGTTGGGACTATTACGGTACGGTATAAAAATAAACATAGGATAAGATCATTGTAAAAAAAGGGTTAATCATTTTATTGAATGCAAAAGACAACACAATTACAGAAATACAATGTGACAACCAAACAACATCACAGCTGAGGTCCCCAGAAGGGGAAGGCACTACGACGGGTTCAGGGTTGTAACAGGCTCTCGACTAGTTTCGCGGAATGAATACCGCTTCATCAGGAGAAGATCTAAAGGTAAGTGAACAATACATCAGTAGTAAATTAAAATACAAAAACATATACACAAAGGGAATTCCCAAGTTGAATTGCTCACCTAAAATGGTCTCGCCATGGGGGACAGCGGGCGGGACCAGGCAGTACCCTAGGCGGTGGCCAATGGGGGCACAAGTGTCAAAGGACCTATTTGTCTTGTATAAGAAATGAGGGGAATATGGATTAGTGTAAAGGAAACCAACCTATTGGTAAAAAGGAAGGGAGGGAAGGGAAAGGGAGTGTAGGATGTGAGGGGTAATGGGTAACACGTGAGTACTACAAAAGTGTGATGATACGATGAGAGTGAAGTTTGTAAAACAGGGAGGGGAAGGGGTTAGGTGTGGAGAGGAGGGGAGGGAAGGGGGGGATCAAGGAATAAGTGAGGGAACAGGATAGGGGGGAGGGGGAGAGAGGGGACGGGGAAAGAGGGGCAGGTCTAGAGGTGGGGGAGGGCAGAGAGGAGAGGGAAAGGTAGGAGGGGATAAGAGGGAGAGTGAAAGAGACAGAGAGGGGGGGGGAAGGGGGGGGGGGGGAAAGGGGGAGGAAGGGGAGGAAAGAAAGGGGGAAAAAGGGGGGAGGAAGGGGGAAGAGGGGAAGAGGGAAGTGGAAAGGGAAAATGACAACCAGTGGAGGGAAAGAAAGTGATTAAATGTGAATGAAGAATATATACACAATATATAATTACCAACATGATAAAACGAAAAAAGGGGGGGAAATTCCCAAGAACAGGTGCCAGGTATGGCACCCTGTGTAGTGCAATTATGCCAATCAACTATGTTAGGATGTTGAGAGGGACCGATCCTGGTCCCAGGAAAGTACCAGGGTAATGGTATTGACCTGTGATGAAGGTAAGGGAGGATTGTCCACAATAACACGATAGGCCACCATTGTGTCTGTTAGACACCTTTACTTATATGTATCTAATCTTATACCTAATTGTATATTTTTTAAATTACCATATTATTTTCTGTATATTGTATACCTGCCGTTTATATTTCTATTGACCAAGTTGATTGCTCACCCCCTCTTGCCAACTGGTGGGCTGGCACGGCGTCTCCAGACACTTCCCTCCCCTCCCCCCTTCCCCTTTTTTTTTTGTGTATATATTCTTCATTCACATTTAATCACTTTCTTTCCCTCCACTGGTTGTCATTTTCCCTTTCCACTTCCCTCTTCCCCTCTTCCCCCTTCCTCCCCCCTTTTCCCCCCTTTCTTTCCTCCCCTTCCTCCCCCTTCCCCCCCCTTCCCCCCCCCTCTCTGTCTCTTTCACTCTCCCTCTTATCCCCTCCTTCCTTTCCCTCTCCTCTCTGCCCTCCCCCACCTCTAGACCTGCCCCTCTTTCCCCGTCCCCTCTCTCCCCCCTCCCCCCTATCCTGTTCCCTCACTTATTCCTTGATCCCCCCCTTCCCTCCCCTCCTCTCCACACCTAACCCCTTCCCCTCCCTGTTTTACAAACTTCACTCTCATCGTATCATCACACTTTTGTAGTACTCACGTGTTACCCATTACCCCTCACATCCTACACTCCCTTTCCCTTCCCTCCCTTCCTTTTTACCAATAGGTTGGTTTCCTTTACACTAATCCATATTCCCCTCATTTCTTATACAAGACAAATAGGTCCTTTGACACTTGTGCCCCCATTGGCCACCGCCTAGGGTACTGCCTGGTCCCGCCCGCTGTCCCCCATGGCGAGACCATTTTAGGTGAGCAATTCAACTTGGGAATTCCCTTTGTGTATATGTTTTTGTATTTTAATTTACTACTGATGTATTGTTCACTTACCTTCAGATCTTCTCCTGATGAAGCGGTATTCATTCCGCGAAACTAGTCGAGAGCCTGTTACAACCCTGAACCCGTCGTAGTGTCTTCCCCTTCTGGGGACCTCAGCTGTGATGTTGTTTGGTTGTCACATTGTATTTCTGTAATTGTGTTGTCTTTTGCATTCAATAAAATGATTACCCCTTTTTTTACAATGATCTTATCCTATGTTTATTTTTATACCGTACCGTAATAGTCCCAACTGGCCCACTTTCCCCCCCTTCCTGAGTCCTTGGCCTTGGGACCATGGATCCAGGTGCTCTATAATCTATAGATTAGAGATGATGGTACTTTTTATTCCAATTCTTACATATATTATCCTTGAGGCTTCCAATTTTTCTAATGATTTTAGGTGGATAACACACCTGGGCCCCCGTAAGGTGGTCTGCGACTGGCGCTTGGCCGCGCCTCCAGCATCCCCCCTTACCCCACCCCCCAGTTTATCTGGGGAACAGCCTCCTCTTTATTGAATATTACCTACCCTTATTGTAATTCTTAATTGTTGGTGTGCCCCCAGTGTTATAGTGTGGCAGTCTATTTGGGCATAGTCCGGATATCAGTCCATAATTGGCTCTTTGCGCCCCAGGCCTGTCTACCTTCAGACTGGAATTAGCAAATCCAGGACCCTTTTCCAGACGGAGCGCTTGTTTATCCCCTAAGACACATTACCAGTGCTGGGACATACCTCGCACCCCCTTAACATCCTTAATATACCCTGACTAGCCCCATTGCATTCATTTATATTTTTTCTAACATCTTGTTGCCCTGACGGGCATAACATTATACCATCTGGTGGCTATACTCATATATATATAGATATATATGCCCGACTGTATGTCCACAATAACACGATAGGCCACCATTGTGTCTGTTAGACACCTTTACTTATATGTATCTAATCTTATACCTAATTGTATATTTTTTATATTACCATATTATTTTCTGTATATTGTATACCTGCCGTTTATATTTCTATTGACCAAGTTGATTGCTCACCCCCTCTTGCCAACTGGTGGGCTGGCACGGTGTCTCCAGACACTTCCCTCCCCTCCCCCCTTCCCTTTTTTTTCCCCTCCTCCCCCCCTTCCTCCTCCCACCCTTCCCTGGTGACCCTGGGCTTGTCCCCGTGTTGCCCCCAGCCCCTCTCAGGGGGGTTGGTCTCTACCGAGCTTAGGTCTGAACACGGGCTCCACCCCTTCAGACTGGCTACGGTCGATTGACGTACATGCGCACATCCGCGCTGACGTCATGGACACACCCCTCCCCAGTGACGCTGTAGCACGGCTCCCATTCTGTCCCCGTTTTGCCTACGGCCCCTCCCCCCCTCCCCAGGGGGGTTGGTCTCTATCGAGCGTAGGTTCTAGTACAGTCTCCACCCCTTCAGACTGGCCACGGATGTTTGACGCACACGCGCACACCCGCGCTGACGTCACGGACACGCCCTCCCCCAGTGACGCTGCAGCACGGCTCCTACCCGTGTGACTCAGCGTCGCTGGACGCTGCACATATAAAAAGGACTTCCCGCCTCCAGTAATCACCTACGCTGGCTCCCGGGACCGCTGTGGCTCTATCCAGCCCAGCGTAAGTATCTTTCTGCTGTACTCCAACCCCATTGTCCAGCCTGTTTTTATTTCTTCACCGACCCCTTGCTTTACTTTCACCATTACAATCCTCCCTTACCTTCATCACAGGTCAATACCATTACCCTGGTACTTTCCTGGGACCAGGATCTGTCCCTCTCAACATCCTAACATAGTTGATTGGCATAATTGCACTACACAGGGTGCCATACCCCTTTCCCCCCCCCCTTCCCCCCCCCTCTCTGTCTCTTTCACTCTCCCTCTTATCCCCTCCTTCCTTTCCCTCTCCTCTCTGCCCTCCCCCACCTCTAGACCTGCCCCTCTTTCCCTGTCCCCTCTCTCCCCCTCCCCCCTATCCTGTTCCCTCACTGTTCCCTCACTTATTCCTTGATCCCCCCCTTCCCTCCCCTCCTCTCCACACCTAACCCCTTCCCCTCCCTGTTTTACAAACTTCACTCTCATCGTATCATCACACTTTTGTAGTACTCACGTGTTACCCATTACCCCTCACATCCTACACTCCCTTTCCCTTGTTTGGTTGTCACATTGTATTTCTGTAATTGTGTTGTCTTTTGCATTCAATAAAATGATTAACCCTTTTTTTACAATGATCTTATCCTATGTTTATTTTTATACCGTACCGTAATAGTCCCAACTGGCCCACTTTCCCCCCCTTCCTGAGTCCTTGGCCTTGGGACCATGGATCCAGGTGCTCTATAACCACCATCAGGGAATCAGAGTGTCAAGTGAGAGACTAGGAGCTCAAGGGGCTAAAGAGCTACAAGTGGATATTGTAGTGAGGCCGAGAGAACTGTTGAACTTTGTGTTAGGAACTGTTAGATACTGTTGCCATAAGAGACAGCAAACCTGCATGTACAGAGGTGGCACCTTGCTGTATGGCTGTCCTCCTATAGAAGTCTCGGAGTTTGCCATTTGAAATTGTAACTACTCAAGGGTGTCTTGGCTCTACCCTCTTTCCCTTGCAAAATATAAAAAGGACTCTTAAAACAAATAAAACCTCTTTTGCATCCAAGAAGTGTCTGTTTCCCAATGACTTTCACCATCTTTGCACCCACTATGTCTCACAACCCACTACATATTGAAGGATGTCAGCTGTCTTTGGCCTTGAAGGTTCTCATTAGACTGGGAGAGGTAAAATACTTTGCTACACTTTCCTCTGCTCTTGGAGCCTTCCTGTCTTCCTTATCTTTTTTCTCTCCTTCTGTATTTCCTTGCTCTCTCCCCCTTTCTCTTTCCTCTGCTCCTTGCCTCTCCCTTATGTCCTTCACCCCCTCTCCCTCCTTCTGTATTTCTTTATTCTCTTTCTGTCTCTTTACTCTGCTATTTTCCTCTCAGTCTCTTCCTCTGCTCTTGGCCTCTCCCTATCCTCATTACTTTTTCTCTCCTTCTGTATTTCCTTGCTCTCTCCCTATCTCATTCCGCTGCTCTAGGCCTCTCCCTTATCTCCTTCACATCCTATTTCTCCTTCTGTATTTCTTTATTTTCTTCCTGTCTCTTTCCTCTGCTCTTTTCCTCTCAGTCTTCTTGCTCTGCTGTCTCTTGTTTTTCCCTTTCAGGCCGCCTCTCATTCTTTTCCACTCTCTCTCTCTTATAAAACAAACGCTTGCCTAAGCTTTCCAGTCTAAAGACGACAGGCCTGTGCCAAAAATAATCAAATAAAGTGCCTAAGAAATGTGCCTCAGTTCAACACAAGAACCAAATCATTTCTAATAAATATTTAGGCCGATGTTTCAAGGCAAGGTAGGCCAAGAGTAACAAAGCCTGGGCTGGGTTGTTTACACTGCTGGCCCGGTCCTGGAACTGCCTCTTTACTGCTGACCATTGACACTTACAGGTTAATTTCCACATGGAGCAGGGGGGGGGGAAACTCTATCCAGGCTTTGTACAGAGCGGGTCAGCCCAGGCATCTTAATCTGTTTAGCATGTGTGCAGTGTGAGGAGTTAGGACCACCACGGTGCTTTCTTAAGCTACAGCAGCAGTGATTCTGTTCCTTTGGGTAGTTAATAAAGAAGAGCTTATGGGAGAATCAGTTTATAAAGGTTTCACTTTGTAATCTGGATCGTTTTTGGCTGAGGCTTACATTTGGTCCGTTTTCCCTCTGTGAAGAAAGTACAAACTGGCTTATTTGTACAGTTCACCACATGGAAGAGTGATATAATTAGTGTATTTAGGCCCTAGGAGGAAAAGTTTTTGACAAATTGCTAGTAGGAATTATGAAGCTACTCACACATGCACAGTACACTGCAGATGAACAGGGAGCCTTTCTTCACAAGTCTATCCAGAATGTGTATATACATTGCATATAAAAGACGTTATTATTATACCTTCGGTGAATAGCACCAATACTTTCCCAAAAGATAGCAATCAGAAAAACGGGTCAGGAAACAGAAAGCTGAAATGTGCTATTAAAAACTTTAACTACATCCAAATAAACACACAGCAGGTAAAAAAAATGTAATAGATTTCTAATATATTTTGGCAGTAAGGTTTCAGCAGTGAATGATGTCAGCATGAGGCTCCCTGCACTGTGGGAACATTGAGAATGATTCACTGTTGCACTGAGACTTAAAGTGATATTAAAGTCTTGTTTTTTTTTTGTTTAAAAATAACAAGCATGTTATACTTACCTTCTATGTGCTTTTTTGGGTTCCTGGCTCCTGCTCTTGGCCCCTCCCTCCTGCCAAGTGCCCCTACAGCAAGCAGCTTGCTATGGAGGCACTCAAGCTGGGCCACTGCTCTGTGTGTCCATTTAGACATGGAGCTGTGTCCCGCCCCCGCCCCTCTCTCTCTCCTCATTGGCTCACTGACTTTAATTGACAGCAGGGAGAGCCAATGGTACCCGCTGGTTTGTTTCAGCCAACCAGGTGGGTGAGTTCCAGAAAGCTGAGGCTCTCGTGCAACATCATTGGATCAAGAGGAGGCTCAGGTAAATATTAGGAAAGCTGAGGGGGGCTGCTGCACACTAAAACATTTTTTATTTAAATGCATAGAATGCATTCAGATAAAAAAAAAGAAAATCTGCCTTTAGAACCACTTTAAAGTGGTTCTAAAGGCTGAAGGTGTTTTCTTCTACGCATTAAGGTAAAAAAGACTTTTGAAAGCAGCTCCCCCTCAGCCCCCTAAATACTTATCGGAACCCTATCTCGATCCAACACTGTGCATGAGAGCAGAGGCTCTCTGCTCTCTCCCTCTTTATTTGCTCAGCTATTGCCTCCTGCTGTTGTCTATCACAGCCAGTAAGGAGACGGCAAGGCCAAGCCACACAGAGCTGGCTCAGGAGGGAGCCCACAGGAATTCCCCCCATAGCAAGTGGCAGGAAGGAGGAGCCAGGAGCATCAACAGGAGACCCCAGAAGAGGAGGATCTGGACTGCTCTGTGCAAAACTATTGCACAGAGGTGGTAAGTATTACTTGTTTATTATTTAAAAAAATAAAATGTAATTTTTACAATCACTTGTGGAATTCAAACCTAACACTAACTATTCTTAAAAAATTATCTCCTTCCTCCTAACTAACCTGAATTCTATATCTGTATAAAGATCTGTATGCAAGATCTTATACTTTTTAGCCTGGTCCAGGCTCCCCTTTGTAATGGAGACACATGGTGTCAACCGCTGGGAATTTCAGGACCCATAGGCTCTCATAGTTTAGCCATTGTCAGCGATTCCTCCTCTCCCCTGATGCCGTCACTCACTGAGGCCTCGTACACACGATCGGACATATCCGATGAAAACGGTCCGCGGACCATTTCCATCGGATATGTCCGATCGGGAGTTTGATCCGATGGCGTGTACACACCATTGGATCAAATTCCCCCGCCGCCGGACGGCGCGGTGACGTGGCGGTGACGCGGCGGTGACGTTGACGCCGCCACGTCACCGCCACGTCACCGCACCAGGAAGTTAAACACTTCCGCGCATGCGCCGAATCCATTCGGCGGCGGCGCGGCGGCGGTGGGGGACGACATGTCTGCTGGTAAGTGTACTAACCAGCAGACATGTCGGGCGGACAGATTCCCACCGGATAGATTTCAAAGCATGCTTTGAAATCTGTCGGGTGGAGAAATCTGTCCGCTAGCCCATACACACGAGCGGAGATGTCTGCTGAAACGGTCCATCGGACCGTTTTCATCGGACATATCCCCTCACACATGGGAAATAGAGCTGCAGGATCACATGACCAGACTGTAGTGTACTATAAAAAAAAAGCAACCATACAGATGTTTTTACACAGGGTAGGCAGAATAGGTAGAAGGAATGGAAGGGGAACATTTTCAAGGATAGATAGTACTAGGTTTTAATTCCACTTAAAAGGGGTTGTAAAGGTTTGTTTTTTTATTTTCTAAATAGGTTTCTTTAAGCTAGTGCAGGGGGTCTCCAAACTGCGGCCAAATGTGGCCCTTTGCTAGCCTTTATCCGGTCCTTGGGGCACTATTCCTCCCACTGACACCTACAATGGGGCACTATGTCTATATATAATATATAATATAACATATCAAGATTACTGGTAATTAATAGAACAGCAGGCAGTCCACAGTTTCACAGTTTAGGAAGCCAAACAAGGACAGGGCAAAGCAGGGCCTATATTTGATCCTAAGCAACCATCCTCCTTGTCCAGCCAGTGCTGACCAACTTCCCAGATGTCACTTTCACTTTAGCTGATAGGTTGATGACAGGAGACACAAAACAAAAGAAATTTCCTACCCGTGCCTTCACTTCTCCATTACTCCTCTGTATTCCATGGTCCTTATAGGGGTCCTTCAGCAACAACAGTTAGTCCCTTTGCGTCTTCCTGGCTCCCTCTTACAGCTCTGGGGTCTCCAAAGAGTTTCCCCTCACTCGCGTGGAAGCCGCACTGTGTGGATTCACAAACACAGGGGGGTCATCGGTAGAGCCTCGGCACAGCACCACACCTGCACAGCACCGCGCACACAGCACTGTATACACAAGGCAGCCCTCAGCCCCTCTACGCCGGCCACTCCGAGCATTCCTGACCACTGCTCCTTCACAGAACCTCCGCCACGGTCCTCCGCACACCGCCAACAGCCGACAACAGCGGGAGACAGCAAGAGATCCTTGGCAGGGATCGAAGGAAGGGAATTGAAATCGAAGGAAAAGGTAAGTGAATCAACAATGCACTAGCTTAAAGGAACCTATTTAGAAAATAAAAAATGAACCTTTACAACCCCTTTAAACTGACCATACAAGGCTCGAATTGTGGCAGATTCCTGCTGAACTGACTAAAATTGTGGGTGTCCCTGCTGACAAAACCCAGCTCAATAAGCTTCAAAACCCACCATATTGAAATTCACTCTGATTTGCTAAATTCTGTAAAATTCACAACAATAAGGTCCTGTAGCTCCATGCTAAAAGTTAATTCAAGTGAAATGATATGGTCAAATTTTAAAGTAGATGTAAACCAAATCAAAAGTGAGTTCCTATACTTTAAAATGTTCAGAATTCATTGAATACCTGGTGATAGTGCAATGAAGGACCTTGTTTTGGCACTTCTTGTTATGGGTTGACAATGCACTGTTCCTGCTTTCTGGATTGTTACCCTGTCAGGGAGACTAAAAGTGCCAATTTTAACACCATTAATGAGATATATTCATTAATTTTAATTGTCAGGTAACAAGCCCTGAGAAATAACATGCAGCCATTGCTGGCGTGTATGCATGTACACAGGACATTTCTACAAAGATAGTGCAAGAGATCAGCAGCTAAGGATGCAACAATGGATAAAAAAATAAAGAAATTATTTTAAAAGCTGCCATTTTTTTTTTGTTTTTCTTTATTGCGTGTTTTGTTTTAGCAATGTCATTCAGTTACAGTTCTTTTAATGAATTCAGATTTCGGCATGAAGTAAGGTTGCCCATGCATATCAAAGGAAAGTTGAAAGTGCAGGCAAACTAGCCTAAGGCAACCAAGTCTGCTAACAGGTCTGCAAACATGAACTTTAGTCCAGCTAAACATTCCTCTTCTTGTGATTGGAAAGGAACTTGAGGACACAGTTGGCTCTGCTCAGGAGGGAACAGTAGTAATTGGGGTAGATTATCTAATAAGCCAGATAATGTTTCTGCCAGACAAGTCACACTACAGGTGACATGAGATCATCACTTTCTCCAACTATGGCCAAAAATTGCCAATTTTTCAAATCAGGACTATGGGTAGCTTAAAGTAAACCTGTGTCCAGACTATGAACAATTATTAGATTTTTTTTTCTGAAATTTGAGGAAAAATCTATCCACTGTTCCTGCAGCTATAGAGGTCGGGGAGGGCTTCTTTTAAAGCCTGCTAAGAATATGTAAACATTTCAATGCCCATAGGCTTGTCACAGTTATGCTGTAAAGCTGGGTTGATCTGCAACAAATTTGCTGAACCATAACGGTAGACAGATCTTGCACATATGAGGATTTGATGTTGTCCTTCCTGGATATTTAATATATCAGCCTTTATCTATCAGCAGAAAATCCCTAAAACGACCTGCCTTAGCCAATATAAGGGCATATTTAAGCTTATACTTTTCAGCGAAGAATCCTTGTAATGTCTGTATTAAAAATTTATTACAACTACGTTCTTTATAAGACAGCTATAAACAATTAGTGTTCTATAAATGATTTTCCACCTTTCATTTAACTTTAGTTTATACTCTATAAACTTTTAGAAGAACTAATTACATCTTTTGTGTGGTCCAGAAAACCTCAAACCAGAAGCTTAAATATCGCATCTGCCCCTAATTCATTTTTTAATGTAATATGCAATTTTCGACATAGCTATGAATCATCTGTTCTGGCTGAACACTGATTATTATTCTAAGAGGAATGAAACTGAAAACTCTTTAAGCTAATCAAAGCATTATCTGAGAGAATGTTTGTTTTTCTAAGAGGCTCTTTGTTTTAATGACTGGCTGGGATTCTCTGTTCTTGACTCATTGGATCAGACGTTCAGGAGCTGTTTTCTTATTTACAAGTCTTGCCATTTGAACATTGCTTACCAAATCCATCATCATTACATGTTATTCCAGTCATGGACACCCAAATGTCTGGCACACACACAATTGTGCTAATACCTGAAATCAATTAAAGAAAATTTGAAGATATATATATATATATATATATATATATATATATATATATATATATATATACATACAGTATCTCACAAAAATTAGTAAACCCCTCACATTTTCATAAATATTTTATTATACTTTTTCATGTGACAACGCCGAAGAAATGACACTTTGCTATGATGTAAAGTAGTGAGTGTACAGCTTGTATAACAGTGTAAATTTACTAATAACTCAACACACAGCCATTAATATCTAAGCCGCTAGCAATAAAAGTGAGTACACCCCTAAGTGCAAATGTCCAAATTGGGCCCAAAGTGTCAATATTTTGTGTGTCCACCATTATTTTCCAGCACTACCTTAACCCTCTTGGGCATGGAGTTCACCAGAGCTTCACAGGTTGTCACTGAAATCCTCTTCCACTCCTCCATGACGACATCGCGGAGCTGGTGTTAGGAACCTTGCGCTCCTCCACCTTCCGTTTGAGGATGCCCCACAGATGCTCAATAGGGTTTAGGTCTGGAGACATGTTTGGCCAGAATATCACCTTTACCCTCAGCTTCTTAAGCAAGGCAGTGGTCGTCTTGGAGGTTTGTTTGGAGTCATTATGTTGGAATACTGCCCTGCAGCGCAGTCTCTGAAGGGAGTGGATCATGCTCTGCTTCAGCATGTCACAGTACATGTTGGCATTCATGACATGAAAAGATATAAAATATTTACACAAATGTGAGGAGTGTACCCACTTTTGTGAGATACTGTATATATATATATATATATATATATATATATATATATATTGTATTGAGTTCTCAGTGTTTTATATATACATCCAAATTAGTTAGAGAAATTTCCCCTCCTTTGCTGTAATGTTAACAATGTTCTTGATGTAACAATGACAATGGTTTTACCAAAAAAAGGAAGTGAATATCTAAAACGCAGACTTAAAAGGCAATAAAGAACTGACAAAGGTTTAAGCTTTCCCCTACTTTACTAAAAAAAAATCTGGCACTGATTTATTTTCATTTTTTGTCTGCCAAAACTGTTGTCATATGAACTATAAATTATGGGAAATATTTAATGAAGTCCCAGATAGAAGTTCAAATCTGACAGGAGTTCTAATCTTGCCCAACTCTATGTGAAAAAATATATAATTTTGGTTGGACACACACTTCAAAGGAGGTCCTCTGGCAATATCAATGCAAAGGATGGGAGGTAAGTGTATAGTGTTAAATATTTTTAACCTTTGTGCTGTTCTTTCCTAGATGTGGCTGCCCAAAATATGTGTCAGGGGCACTGCTTCTGATCTACGTGCTCACTACTTTGTGTCGCTGGTGCAGCTCTGCAAAAAAACAATCAGCTTCCAGGTTATTTTGTTAAAGCTTGAAGCACTAATAAACACCCTTTGGATACCTGTACCTACAGGTAACTTATGATAAAGTATGCGATGCATACTAGTACATTATAACATTGGCTTGCAGAATGAATTAATAAAAACTTATATAGCGCAGCACATGTGAACTTAATCGCCTCTGAGCGAGAGAAGATTTTTTTTTTTTCGGCAGCCTTTGCTACTGCTTTAATGGAAAAGGCTGATTGGCTACCATGCACAAATGCACTAGATTTTGCACTCTCAAGTTTTAGTAAATCTATCCCATTGAGTGAAACGGCCTTCCGTTGCACTGAATATATTAATAGCATCATGCTAGTGTTAGGTAATTAGCACCTTATTTTAGTAGTAGTAGTAGTAGTGTATACTGGTGCATAGCATTGTAGAGTGCACAGCTCACAGGCACACACCACAGAACATGTCAGGCTCTGTCTGTCAGACCTACTACTTACTTTTATTGCTGTAAATGACTAAAATTGACAATTGTATTCATCATTGGTGTGTCACTAAAAAAGAATCACTCATGCAGAAACCCAAAGTCTTGGCAGGGCTAAAATGTGGAAGTTTACAGAACGGGGGGGAACCTATACTACAGGTTGGTTTTAGGGGGCACTAATACTAAAGATAATTGCAACTGACCAGTGGCGGTGCCTCCATAGTGGGCGCAGGAGCGCTGCCCCCTCTCTGCATTGCATGAATCTATGTATTGTCACCGGCACCGCTGCTGTCCACTATTCAGATGGCCGGCCCCCTGGTGAGCACTGGCCTTCTGAATAACAGCAGTTGGTTTCTTTTTTGGAAGTGTCTTTCAGAGCCAGTGGCTCTGATAGGCTTCCCGATTACAGCCTGTTGGCTCTAATCGGCTTTCAAATAGTTAACCAGGGGACGCACAGGGTGTGCGTTCCCTGGTTAATTAACACTGACACACGTCTCAGCCAATCAGGTTCACCAGGTCTGGTTACCAGTAACCTGATTGGCTGAAGAGACATCGAGGGCAGGAGAAGAAATTGAGGGATTGTGGAGGGAGGATGGCTGACCCGAGAAAGTTAATTCCCGGGCGGGAGGGAGCAATCTGGCGGCATTTTATGGGACAAACTGCCGGTTTTTGAGGGGGCAAACTGGCGACAATTAATGGCATGGCACAGTGGCGACAATTGATGGGCACAGTGGCGACAATTAATGGCACAGTGGCTGCGTTTGATGGCATGACACAGTGGCGACAATTAATGGGCACAGTGGCTGCATTTGATGGCATGGCACAGTGGCGACAATTGATGGCACAGTGGCTGCGTTTGATGGCATGGCACAGTGGCAACAATTGATGGGCACAGTGGCGACAATTGATGTCACAGTGGCTGTGGTTGATGGCATGGCACAGTGGCGACAATTGATGGGCACAGTGGCGACAATTGATGGCACAGTGGCTGCGTTTGATGGCATGTCACAGTGGCGACAATTGATGGCACAGTGGCGACAATTAATGGCATGGCACAGTGGCTACAATTGATGGGCACAGTGGCTGCAATTGATGGGCACAGTCAGGGCCGGCCCTATGATGGGACCGGGTGGTACCATGGGTACCAGGCAGCACTTTCAGGGGGGCGTCATACTGACGCTCGCCAGCCAGCTCATTCTGTCTGCTCCGCTGCCTGTGAGAAGCACTGCTCCGGGCTGCCTGTGAGGACACTCGCACCCGGAGGGGCCATGACAGGTCCTCTTTATACTCCTTTATACATGTATAGAGCCATGACAAGTCCTCCCTCTTTATACTCCTATATACATGTATAGAGCCATGACAGGTCCTCCCCTCTTTATACTCCTATATACATGTATAGAGCCATGACAGGTCCTCCCTCTTTATACTCCTATATACATGTATAGACCAATGACAGGATGTCCCTCTTTATACTTCTATATACATGTATAGAGCCATGACTGGTCCTCCCTCTTTATACTCCTATATACATGTATAGAGCCATGACAGGTTCTCTTTATACTCCTATATACATGTATAGAGCCATGGCGGGTCCTCCCTCTTAATACTCCTATATACATGTATAGAGCCATGACAGGTCCTCCCTCTTTATACTCCTATATACATGTATAGAGCCATGACAGGTTCTCTTTATACTCCTACATACATGTATAGAGCCATGACAGGTTCTCTTTATACTCCTATATACATGTATAGAGCCATGACAGGTTCTCTTTATACTCCTATATACATGTATAGGGCCATGACAGGTCCTCTTTATACTCCTTTATAAATGTATAGAGCCATGACAGGTCCCCTTTAGTTATCATGATATAAAATAATGAATTTTGGGGCCTTTTGGAGGGCGTGATTTTTTTTGGGGGGCAGCATTTCATTCTTGGTCCCAGGCAGCACAATGTCTTGGGCCGGCCCTGGGCACAGTGGCTGCGTTTGATGGGCACAGTGGTGGCAATTGATGGGCACAGTAGATGCGTTTGATGGTCACAGTGAGGCTGCAATATATGTTTTTTTTTACGTTTGTTTGCGCCCCCCCAAATCTTGAGCACCAGCCGCCACTGCAACTGACAGTAACTTTCTGTATTTCTACCTACTCCATAATCTATTCATTGTTTTGTTCTCTACTATTCTCTTTCTGTTAGAAGAAAGAGACACCGCTCAAGACAGGAGCTCCCCTGTGGTAGTTACGATCCAAAAACCCAGTGGGTAAACCCTTTCCTTGTACCATCTACCAATGTGTCTACTCAAGGTATTATAGTGTATGTAAAGCTCAAACTTCAAACTTTGTATATCATTTGGAAGGGTTAACACCAATGTAAGGTTTGTTTGTTTTTTGCTGTCCCCACTTGAAAAATTCACCTTTTTATTTGTCTTGGAACAGAAAGCGATGGTAAATAAAACATAGGAACCGGACATGGAGAGAAATCTTCTAATGAGGACTTACAGTGGATTTCATTAATTAATAGTAAAACCTTGGTTTGAGAGTAACTTGGTTTAAGAGCCTTTTGCAAGACAAACAAAATGTTTTAATACATTTTGCCTTGATATACAAGCGATGTCTTGATATAAGAGTAGCTTCATGTCACAACTGAGTATAAAAAAGAAGACAGGAGCCTCTAAGTGTAGCAATATGATTACATTTAATGAAGGTACAACATTTAGCAACGTATTGCTACATTTAGAGGCGCCTCTCCTCTCTTTTATACCCTGTAAAATAAAACTTTGATATACATATATATAAGTGCTTTGGATTACAAGCATGTTTCTGGAACTAATTATGCTCGCAATTCAAGGTTTTACTGTATCAATAATATTAACATAATGTGTATTCTAAATGTCCAGAAAGGATTTCATTTAATGACAGCACATTCATTCCATTGTCATATTTTCCTATTTTTTTTAACCACTTGGGACCATTGTCATTTATACAGCGATCAGTGCTATAAAAATGAGCACTGATTACTGTAAAAATTACACTGGCCATGAAGGGGTTAACCAGTAGGGGGTGCTGAAGGGGTTAAGTGTGTCCTAGGGAGTGCTTCTAACTGTAGGGGGTGGGCCATGTGTGACATGACACTGATAACCGCTCCTGATTACAGGAAGCTGTGATCAGTGTCCTGTCACTAGGAAGAATGAGAAAATGTTTGTTTACATCAGCATTTCCCCGTTCTTCCTCTCCGCGAAACGATCACGGTATGCCGGCGGACATTGAGTCCACGGCACCCACGGTCAGACTCACAGAGCTCATGGAGGGCGAGCCATTGTGTCGACGTATATAGTCGTGCACTGGTCCTTAAGAGGTTAAATATACAAATGTGTCTGATAGCAGTGTTGTGTTTATCAGTTTGTATTGTATGCTTAAATCACGTAATTGTTTCTGGGAAAGATAATGACCAAGTCGTTTATGCATTAAATTTAGTGGACTGGATACATGAATCATTACACACATGTCACATCTGGCTATGGTACAGAAAATACATCTGGAAACAAAAAACAGTAAGAGTCGCTCTTAGATTGTAAGCTCTAATGAGTAGGGCCCTCTGATTCCTACTGTATTAAAGTGTACTGTATTTGTACTGTCTACACTCAAATTGTAAAGCGCTGTGTAAACTGTTGGCACTATATAAATCCTATATAATAATAATAATAATAATAAATAGTCGTAGATGTAAAGCAGAACTCAAGCCAAAATAACAAGGATAAAATAACATGACTTACTTCCTCTGCGCCCAAGTTGTCCAGGACCAACCCCAGCCTGTGACTGGAAAGTGAATGGAGAAGCAGCACAGTGATGAGCTCATCTCTCTGTCAATCTTCTTTCCCTTTCTATCAGCATGCTCCTTACCAGCACATGAAATGACTGGATCCTTGTGCTGCTTCTCCCAACCCCTATCTGAGCCTTGCAAGAGGCTGATTTCAGGTCAAATTTAGGTGCTTACATTAAAAAAAGTACATTTAATAGAGTATTAACCGCTTGCCGACCAGCGCACGATGATGTACGTTCCCTTTATTTGCGGGCTAGTGGGCGTGCGCATGCCTGCCACATACCATGTGAGCGTGCCCGTGGGTTCTGCTTATTCGATTTTCTCCGGTGGGCTGCGATCTTGACACAGAGATGCAGAACGGGGAGATACCTATGTAAACAAGGCATTTGCCTGTTCTGCCTAGCAACATGACAGGGATGTACTGCTCCCAGTGATCAGGAGCAGCGATCTCTGTCATTTTCTAGTGAGACCATCCCCTCTAAATTTAGAACACAGTGAGGGAACACAGTTAACCCCTTCATCGCCCCCTAGTGTTTAACCCCCTTCCCTGCCAGTGTCATTTACACAATAATCAGTGCATTTTTTTAGCACTGATCGCTGTATGACACTGGCAGGGAAATGGTTAACACCTGGGGGCGATCAAGGTGTTAATTTTGTTCCCTAAAGTGTGTTCTAACTGAAGAGGGAGGGGACTGACCTAGAGGAAATCACAAATCATTGTATTAGGAACTCACAATCTGCCTTTCCTTAGCTCACAGAACATGGACACACACACGTCCCTGTTCTGCCTTTTGTGCCCGGAGATCGCCTGCTTAAAGCGACGGACAGACAGCTACGACGGTTCGGCCAGCAGAGGCAACCTGCCACAGTATAACTGTGAGAGGCTGGTTCACAAGCGGTGAAAGTGTTAGCAAACTCCCTTTGTTGTTTTGTACCTATACTTAAGCCTATAATAAAGCTTACATGAAGTCACAATAAATATCTCATAAATGTGCACCAATTAGGACAGTGGTTCTCAACCTGGGGGTCGAATGATGATTTGCCAGGGGTCACCAAATCCCAGGATGTTCCTGAAGCCCGCACTGCTCTCCCAGCCTTTTTGCGGCCACCCAGTAGGGCTGTCCCTGGAGCCTGTGCCCGCCCACTCAGCCTCATCGCAGCCGCCCACTCAGTTCATGGCATGGCTGGGAGGCAGAGACTAGAGGTCAGCTGACTGGTGAGGAATGTGAAGTGGGAGGGGCTGGAGAAGACCCTATCTCCTGATTTCGGCAAAGGTGTCACTGCTAGGAGACACCACAAAGGGTTTTAATACTCCACGAGTGGAGGGGAGTCAAGGAGCGCTAAATGTCTGTGGGTTATGGGTGCAAATTACTTGTCTTGCCTTGGGTGCTGAAAACCCACGCTACGAAAATAATTTTACTGTTAGGGGTCCCACAACTTGGGAAATTTTATCAAGGGGTCATGGCACTACAAAGCTTGAGAACCACTGGTTTAGGAAATATTTATGTATGTGTAGCAACTAGTGATATCACCGATGCACACGCACTGCATTTTTATAGGATGGCATGCTGTAACCTGCGACTCCCGTGCGCATGCACAGGAGTGATGTCATTGTGGCTTGACCATTCAGACAGCTGGAGCCCCACGAAGCTGTAAGGCAGACCGGGTGAAGATGGATTCTCTGTCAGCGGTGACAGTAATCCACTGTCTATCATAATGTGCTAGTATGTGGAATGAGGAAAGGGTGCACTTGAAGATCTTTGGTAGGATGTTGTAACCACTGCCTTGGGCCTCAGATGCCTTGAAATGGTTGTCACCTCAACTGGCTGAGAGTGGTTGTATCTGGAAATGATTGCATGGACAATATCTAGTCGTTGCAGATAAAGGACCTCCAGATCTTACTAGGTTATTCAGTGCAGGAAAACTTCATAAGTTTCTTTGTAACAAAGCTATTTCTAGGAATGTCTGCATGAGCAAAATTATTGTGCATGTCTATTGTTTATATTTACAGGACAATCTGTCTGTCATGTAACGTCTAGGGGTAGTTTTGCATTGGATCTAGACAGGATGGAGTTGGATGCTGAAGAGCATTTGGTACCCATGTTTTTGAGACATATTTTACACCTAATGTTGGGGCCTGCCATGGGTAGAAACATCATCCATAGAAGGCAGTGTTGCCAAACGTCAGTATTTTTACTAGCAGCCAGTAAAAAAACAGGCAATGTTCCCTTGCCAGTAAAAGTAAAAGATTGCCAGTAAAAAATAAGGCTATGACGCTCGCCTTGGTCTAGAGCCCTCTAAGACCATCCAAGTGCTTGCTACAGTGTGATCAGGCAGCTCTGGCGGAGGCGGTGCCTGAGCATCTCGTGTGATGTCATGGAGCAATGGAGCCAAGCAGAGCGGCCAGAGCCTCATGTGTGGATCTGTGGTATGGGAGCAAGGCAGGCTGGGACCAGGACCGTCAGTGCTATTTAGACTGCAGGGGACTGGAGGGACCACTAGGCTTGGAGAGAGACTGTCTCTGTGACTCAGGAGGGGACGCGTTGTGTTTCATCATCTGTGCTGCTGCACACTGCTGTCAGTGTCACTGTGAGGCCGCATACACACGACCGGTTTCCTCGGCAGAATTCAGCAAGAAACTCGATGGGAGACGTATTCTGTCGAGGAAACCGGTCGTGTGTACACTTTTCGCGGAGAAACCCGTCGAGGAACTCGTCGAGCCAAAAAGAGAGCATGTTCTCTATTTCCTCGTTGCGCAATGGGAAAATTTGGCTCGACGAGTTTTTTGACTGCCAAACTAGGAACCGATGTGTTTCGCCCGACGAGTTTCTCGGTCGCGTGTACGCCGCCTGAGAGTCAATTGATTGTGTGTGCCGCCATTCTAATTTCCTGCCCTCCTGAGTCCTGTCTCTGAGTTACTTATTTACTATATCAAAAATAAAATAAGAAATATGTTTTTTGCCTTATTATCTACCTTAAATCATATTGCTAAAGGCATGTTGTACTTGTTTGTAGCCTAAATACTCAAATTTGCACTTAAAACTGTAATTTTGTAACTTTTAGAAATGGCAGTAAAAACTTGCCAGTGCCAGTAAATTTTGGGTGTTGTGTCAGTAAATTTCAATCTGGTAGGTTTGAACACTGATAGAAGCAAGGGTGTATTTAGGTTTTGTGCTGGCCTAGGCCTGACTAAACTCGTGCACCCCCTAATTTAAATATGACTCACCACTTCCTGTCCCGGCCACACCCCTTTTTGTTTAAGACCCGTCCATTTTTGTGTGGGGACACTAGTTCTGAGGGCCTGGTGGCAATGGATTGCCTTAATTTACACTTCTTGTTTGGCTATGGGGCAGGAAGTGAAGAGAAATCCCTGCAATGGGACAGGGATGGTAAAAAATAAACTGACAGGGGCTATAACCCTCCCTTACTCTATTCAAAATGAAAAAAAAAAAGTGCTGCCTATAGTTCAACTTTAAGCACAAATTTCTGATCATTTTATGGAGAGGACAAAGAAGATATAACCATGCCAATGGTGCAGAAGAAAACATATAGCACAGTGAGGAAGGTTTGTGGTCCAGGATGATAAGACAGTCAAAATTAGATGCAGCGTCCCCCCCCCCTCCCCACACACAGTTGCGGAATGCCAACCGCCCGCATACCGGAAGCAGTGCAGCCACTTTATGGGGGCGCTGGACTATTTTGCCTCTCAGCCCAGTCCGGCCCATAAGACTGGCAGTACACTAACAGTGTAGCACAAGCTGGCGGGGACTCTTTCCATGCTGCCCCCCTGCAGAGTGCTGCCCTAGGCCTGGGCCTTGTTGGCCTAGGCCAGGATACAGCGCTGGATAGAAGGTCATGGTCAGGGCCGGCGCTAGGCATAGGCAAGTTAGGCGGCTGCCTAGAGCGCCAGGGTAGGAGGAGGCGGCAAAACCAGGATGTCAAGCCACTCGAGTCGGTATTTTTTTTATAAACATGCTTCATGGCGCCAGCCGCCAGGCTGGGGGGTTGTTGCGCCAGCGGCCGGTGAAGACATCACTTTCGCCACTCTATCCCAAGCCTGCAGTGCTACCGTAGGTCCGTAGCAGCGGCAGTGAGACGATGCGGGGTGAGAGCCAGGACAACAAGGAGCAGCCGGCCGGAAGTGCTGCAGTCCGGGCTTGCCGTGATATCCGACCCCCCCCTCCTCCTGGTGGCTCGGGGGTCTGTTGAGAGGAGCGGCTGCGGAGGACAGGCAGGCAGACTGAGACAGGAGAGGACAGGCAGCAGCAGCAGCGTCGCTCTCCTTCAGTAAAGCCTTCACCGCGGCTGGCTCAGGTATTTACTGAAAGCACAGGCAGCACGCTCTGCACCCAGTCACATGAAATAAAAAAAAAATGGAATTTGCTGTAAAGTTTAAAGTGCATTGTATACAGAGAGGGGAAAGATATGTGTGGGGGGGCTACAGTGGTGGAACTGGTGTGTTGTTTTTTTTTTTGGGGGGGGGGGGGGATTGTGTGGGGGTTCAGAGGGGGAACTAGCTTGTGTGTGGGGGGGCAGGTGTACAGAGGGGGAACTGGTGGGGGGGAACAGAGGGGGATCTGGGGTGTGCGGGGGTACAGAAAGAGAACTCGTGCGGGGGGATGTGTGGGGGTACATAGAGGGAACTGGTGTGTGGGGGGGGGGCAGAGGGGGAACTGGTGTGGGGGGATGTGCGGGGGTACAGAGTGGGAACTGGTGTGTGTGTGTGTGTGGGGGGGGCAGAGGGGGAACTGGTGGGGGGGTACAGAGGGGGAGCTGGTGTGGGGGATGTGCAGGGGTACAGAGTAGAAACTGCTGTGTGTGTGTGTGGTGGGGGGGGGGGGGCAGAGGGGGAACTGGTGTGGGGGGATGTGCAGGTGGACAGAGTGGGAACTGGTGTGTGTGTGTGGCAGAGGGGGAACTGGTGTGGGGGGGATGTGCGGGGGTACAGAGAGGGAACTGGTGTGTGTGTGTGGTGTGGGGGGATGTGCAGGTGGACAGAGTGGGAACTGGTGTGTGTGTGTGTGTGTGTGGCAGAGGGGGAACTGGTGTGGGGGGATGTGCGGGGGTACAGAGTGGGAACTGGTGTGTGTGTGTGTGTGGGGGGGGGGGCAGAGGGGGAACTGGTGTGGAGGGATGTGCGGGGGTACAGAGAGGGAATGTGTGTGTGTGTGTGTGTGTGTGTGTGTGGGGGGGGGGTACAGAGGGGGATCTGGTGTGTGTGTGTGTGTGTGTGTGGGGGGGGGGGGGTGGGGTACAGAGGGGGGATCTGGTGTGTGTGTGGGGGGGGGCAGATGTGCAGGGGGGTACATATAGTAACTGATATGTGTGTTGGGTGGTTTAAGGGGAACAAAGGTGGGGGGGTGCAGAGGGGAACAGGTTTCAGGATGATACAGTGATGGGGTGATCTGAGGTGTGGACGTTCAAATTCACTTTTGTAAAATAAATAAATGCAGATCTTTTTGCAGGTCCAAAAATGTGCATTTATTATTGTTTCTAGTAAGAATCTGTAAAGCATTGTCAGTGTATCTGTCGCTCGTACAGACAGGCAGTTACATAGTTGGGCCCCTTTCACACGGGGCGGATCAGTATTGATCCGCCTCCGTGTGCTCTGTAAGCTCAGTGGGGATCGCTCCGTTGATCCCCGCTGAGCCGTCAGATGACAGGGCGGTCTCCGCACACTATGCAGGGACCGCCCTGTCTTTTCTCCGCTCTCCCCTTTGGGGGAATCGGATGAACACGGACCGTCTGTCCGAGTACATCCGATCCGCAGATGGAAGAAAAAATAGGACATTCTTCCGCTCTGCAAAATCGGATCTTTGCGGAAGCGGACAATTACGGGGTGTCAATGGATGTTTATCCGCTGACACCCGTGATCTCATAGGGATCAATATATGTCCCTTTTTCATCCGCAAACAGATGGATGAGAAAGCGTACATATGGTCCGCAAGTGTGAAAGGGGCCTTAGCCTCTCTGTATACTGCTCTAGCCTGTGGACCATAGCTGGCGTGAGGAAGTGAGCCGGCGCCATCCTCTAGTTGTCTTTGGGCCAGGTCCAGGGACACAGGTGCAGGCATGTGGACCATGGCTATAGTATAGGTGAAGAGGCACCGCAAAAATCTCAGTGAGCGGAGGAGCGAATGAGGGGGGGGGGGGGGGGCGGGCGGCAAAATGAGGCTTCGCCTAGGGTGTCAAAAATCCTTGCACCAGCCCTGGTCATGGTGGCCCAAAGTCATGGCTCCCAACTGTCCCTGATTTCGAGGGACAGTCCCTGATTTGGAGCGATGACCCTCTGTCCCTCTTTCCCCCTCATTTGCCCCTCATTTTGGTCTGATCTATATAGTTGTATAAAATAAATCAACTTTTATCTTTCAAAAAGTGTTTTCCCTGTGCTAATCCCTTTATCCAAAATCTAAATTGCTGCATTTGCAGATTTAAAAAGCCAATACCAAGGAATAGTAGTGGTAAAAAAAAGCCTTTGTGGGTTTAACTAATCTTTTTTTTAGGTTTATTGTCCTTTAACCACTTAAGCCCCTGACCATTTTGCGATTCGGCACTGCGTCGCTTTAACTGACAATTGCGCGGTAGTGTGACGTGGCTCCCAAACAAAATTGATGTCCTTTTTTTCCCACAAATAGAGATTTCTTTTGGTGGTGTTTGATCACCTCTGTGGTTTTTATTTTTTGCGCCATAAACAATTTTAAAAAAAAAAACAATATTTTTTACTTTTTGCTATAATAAATATCCCCAAAAAATATATATAAAAAAAACATTTTTGATAAAAAAACTGGCAATAAGCATTTATTGATTGGTTTGCGCAAAAGTTATAGCGTCTACAAAATAGGGGATAGTTTTATGGCATTTTTATTAATATTTTTTTTTTTACTCTTAATGGAGGCGATCAGCGTTTTTTATCATGACTGCGACATTATGGACACATCGGATACTTTTAACACATTTTTGGGACCATTGTCAATTTTACAGCGATCAGTGCTCTAAAAATGTGCTGATTACTGTGAAAATGGCACTAGCATTAAAGGGGTTAATCACTAGGTGGCGCTGTAGGGGTTTAGAGTGCTTCTTACTGTAGGGGGGAGGGCTGTGAGTGACAAGACAGTGATTACCGCTTCCGATTACAGGAAGCTGTGATCATTGTCTTTGTCACTAGGCAGAGCGGGGAGATGCTTGTTTACATCAGCATCTCCCCGTTCTTCCTCACCGTGAGACGATCGCGGGTATCCCCGTGGAGATCGAGTCCGCGGGACCCATGGTTTGGTTTCACGGAGCTCGTGGCGGGCGGCAGCGTGTGCGCGTCCACAATGCCGCTTCCTTAAAGGGGGCGTACAGGTACGTCCTTTTGCTCAGGAGCGCCATTCTGTCGACGTATACGTTTTTGCGGCGGTCGGCAATAAGTTAAGGGGGTGTGTCCCTCATTCCCATCTCAAAAAGTTGGGAGGTATGCAAAGGCTGTACCACAAGCAGCTGCGTTGTTCTTTCTTGTCACACATGTGTGATCCAAGTAGGTATTTGCAAAGTGATTTTGGCTATATTAATTTCACAGCAATATTACTGCTTTCTCCAGAAATGTATACACTGTTCTTTTGAATCAGAACTCCTGGGATATTGATCTGGTCAGTTAAGTATCAGAGGGGGAGGGGTGTATACAGAGGGGCTTGTTAATCAGTTTCAGCTGCTTTGCTGTTAATTGAAATTAACAACAGGTGCACTAGATGGGCAACAATGAGACAACCTAGCAATACAGGAATGTTTTTTCAGGTGGAGGTGTCTGACATTTTTTTTCCCTACTCATCTTTTCTGACTGTTTTTCACTAGTTTTGCATTTGGTTAGGGTCAGTGTCACTACTGGTAGCAGGAAGCGATACTTTGACCCTATAAAGGTTGCACAGGCAGTCCAACTCCTCCAGGTTGGCGATATTCTATTACGTCGTTTGCGTTAGCGTAGTACCGTCGTAATGTTATTCCTGCTATATGAGGCGCAGGCAATGTTAAGTATGGACGGCGTGCCGATGCTTTTTTTTTTGTCGTTTACGTAAAAACGTTCACGAATAGGGCTTTGCGTAAGTGCCGTTCAGGTCGTTTACACGTCGAATTGACGTCAAGATTTGGAGCATGCGCACTGGGAACCAATCACGGCCGGTGCATGCGCAGTTCGTTCGGTGCGGGGACGTGCTTCATTTAAATGATACACGCCCCCTACCCGCCGAATTTGAATTTGGCTGGGTGATTTACGCTGCGCCGCCTCAACTTTACAGGCAAGTGCTTTATGAATAGAGCACTTGCCTGAAAAAGTTGTGGCGGCCTAACGTAAATTAGATACCTTAGGCCAATTTAAAGATAGGCTCTCTATCCTGAATCTACCCCTAAGGACAGGCGATTTTTTTTTGCACAGAAACAGCTTTTTTTTTTTTTTTTACCTCTGGAGCCATTTAAAGCCTAGTGCATACTTAAAAATGAATAAAAACAAGATATCACCAGCATACCATTTTTAAACAAAAGTGCAGGACAGAACATTCCGTGCCAATGCTGATCTGAGTGGTCTTTTTGTTTTGGTGAAAATAAAAGTGTTCTATCTTTTTGTTTGAACATGGATGGCTGGTAATATATTGGATAGGGTCAAAATCACCTGCCAAGAGCTTTTTACTCCTATGTGAATCCAGCCTTAAAAAGAGAGCTAGACAAGGATTGGGATAAGAATTCATGTGCTGAATATGAATCTGTATGTTTAGTGGCAAGCATGGGTTCTTTTTATGTTGCCACGTTTTTGTGCATTTCTGATCTAACTGAAAAAGATGTTTGGACTCACTTGGAAGCTGCCAAAGCAAACACATTGGAGGGAAGTATAGGGAAGCCAGTGAGAAGCCCTCTACTGCGCACAGCATAGTGTAAGGGGAGTTCACGCAGGGGTGAGACGGCTACACAGAACACACATACAAGTGCTCCATACACTTCACTTCAATGCAGCAGTCATTGAAACATATCAGAGCTTTAGCTTACTCAGTATTCTTTCCCTCCCAATCTTCATCGCTAGGCAAATGCATTTAAAGGTAACTTCTTGCAAAACGTGTTTCTTTTATTTGTGGATAGTATGGGAACGGTTTAAACTAGGGTTGTCCAGATACCGATACTAGTATCGGTATCGGGACCGATACCGAGTATTTGCGGGAGTACTCCCGATGCCTAAATAGAATACTTTTTTTGTATTTATCAACATGTTCTGTGAAAATTCTTTGAGTTTTTTACTACTGCGTGACAAGAAAATAAAACATTTTTATTCATTTTTACTAATTTTTATTCTTTTATAATGTCTTAAATTAGATTTCTTCATAATTCTAAAGAAAATATCCTTAGTATCGGTATTCGGTATCGGCGAGTACATGAAAAAAAGTATCGGTACTTGTACTCAGTCATAAAAAAGTGGTATCGGGACAACCCTAGTTTAAACCCCCTTTGAGATTAATACTGATGTCTGTAAACTGTTGGGGGGATTTTCCTTCACTTCCTGTCTCAGTGGCAAAGTTGCCTGTAAAACAGGAAGTGAAAGCGAATCTTTAATGGTAGGAAAAACATAGCAAAATAGAATCATGATATGGTGATTTTAATCTTTCTCCCTCCAGAGGTTGTTAGGGGTCACTTGTGCAGTGAGTCATTTCTGAATCCAAGATATGTAACCATTGTTACCAATAATCTTTTTAGCTATCTGTAAGTGCACATTGATTCCACTGACTACCAATGTAAAGAGCATTTTCCCCAATTATCTTCAATGTAAGGAGCATTCTTCCCACTGAACATCAATGTAAGGAGCATTCTTCCCACTGACCACCAATGTAAGGAGTATTTTTCCAACTGACCACCAATGTAAAGAGCATTCTTCCCACTGACCACCAGTGTAAGGAGCATTCTTCCAGCTGACCACCAACGTAAGTAGTATTTTTCCAACTGACCACCAGTGTGAGGAGTATTCTTCCAACTGACCACAAATGTAAGGAGTATTTTTCCAAATGACCATCCATGTAAAGAGCATTCTTCCCACTGGCCACCAATGTAAGGAGCTTCTTCCAACTGACCACAAGTGTAAGGAGTATTTTTCCAACTGATTACCAATGTAAGGAGCATTCTTCCCACTGACCACCAGTGTGAGTAGTATTCTTCCAACTGGCCACAAATGTAAGGAGTATTTTTCCTGCTGACCACCAATTTTAGGTGCATTCTTCCCACTGACCACAAATGTAAGGAGTATTTTTCTAACTGACCACCAATGTAAGGAGCATTCTTCCCACTGACCACCAGTGTAAGGAGTATTCTTCCAACTGACCACAAATATAAGGAGTATTTTTCCAACTGACCTCCAATGTGAGGATTAGAGATGTTTTAAACACCCCACCTCCTGTTCAGGTCACACCAGAATTCTTAAACATCGCAAAAGTCGTTTGGACTCAACTGACGAACCCAATTGAAGTCAATGAGACCCGCCCTTGATGTCAACCCCTTCCCTGCCAGTGTCATTAGTACAGTGAAAACACACACTGTGTTAGTGTCACTGGTCCCAAAAAAAAAGTGTCAAAATTGTCAGTTATTTTTTTTATCAATAAAATTACTTGTTTTTATATATGTGTGTGTTGATGTTGGCATCCTTAACCACTTCACATCCTGCCTATAGTAATATGACGGCCACAAGGTGGCTCTGCCATCCTAGGTGGCTGTCATATGATGTCCTCGAACCTCCCGGCTGCTAGGGGGTGCACACGCGCACAGAGATCCACGTCCAGTCAGGGAGAGGAGACAGATGGTGTGTCCCTTGTACATAGGAACAGTCAGTCCCCTCCCCCCACCGTTAGAATCACTCCCTAGTGAACACATTTAACCCTGAATCGCCCCTAGTTTTAACCCCTTCCCTGCCAGTCACATTTATACATTATATGTGTGTAGAATTATCTAGGATACCTAAAATAGGTTGACTGTCACAATCCCTCTAGGGAGATCTAAATAACCATAAAAAATTGTTGAATGATCAACCCAATAAATTCAATTCAATTGATAAATATAGATAAAATGTGTAATGTATCATAATATATAATACGTGGATCATGCAAAAAAGCATAATAAATAGTAGTAATCATATTGACATATTTAATATTCATATTGGATAGACATATTTGGTACAAGCAATTGATAAATTGAATGGACATACAGATCAAGTGAACATTAATATCCTAATAAAAATGGGTATTAAATACAGTTGATAAAATTCATGATTTGGCAAACTTGACTTGGCATCCCTGAGTGTAGACTTGATGCGTTTCATGGAGTTTAAAGCCAATCATCAGGAGTGGAATGCATATACATTGGCTAAAAAATAAATACAATTAATTAATGAATAAATATGTCAACAAAGTCTCAGATGATATGTCATGCTTTCAAAAAGAGAGCAGAATTTGAAGATGAATACATTACCTATGGCAAAGTCCAAATAGGTAGCCCAGTGGTCCTCATATTGGAGTAGCATGAGCTGTCTCCCCCGGGTTGTGGCTGGGACAACCCCCCAAACCTCTAATTATGAATTTTATATGCCCAAAGAAATAAATTAAATGAGCATCCTCACCACCAAAAGGATTTGAAGAGCCAAAATATATTCACTCAAGATGAGAAAGAACCAAATGATACCCACAAGTGTTTTTTTATATGTTATGTATCCATATAATTACTTGTTTTTATATGTGTGTGCGTTGATGTTGGCATCCTTAAAGTCCTGTTATCAATATATTTCTTGGTTTGGTACATTTATAGGGATGTTGGTGCTCTTGGTTTCTCCTGTCTTTCTCCTTCACATATCAGATGTGAGTGGAATGGTCCCTAAAAGATAACACAAAGTTCTTTGACAAGTGGAATAGTGTGTAGCATCCATCCAAGCTTAACAAACCATCCCAAAAGTACACTAATACAGTACTCCAAACATAAGTGTACGTGTACGGTTTGTAATCTATTATTCTACCCTTCATTTACTAGGAACAATAGAAGTTGTGTTTGTGGACAGAAAAGGAACAAAAGTGGTTACGCTTTACAAAAAAAAAATGCTGCCTTTACCAGAGAAGAAATACATTGCAGGCTTTGTACTCATTCTTTACTAGGGCTAAAAGTGTAACCCATGAGACTCTATAGAGTAGACCTTCTAAGCAATGGAAATATTGGGAAGGTTAATGAGGGGCTTAGTCAGTGCTGGGGAGACTATCATCATTGTAACAGTTGTTTTCAAAGCTTACCGATTGTCTTTATTTCAAACAGTTTGTGCTGCTTTCACTGATGTGGGAAGCTAGAAGGATTTACACTCCTCCATTAGAACAGTATTCACAGTTACATTAGTCAGTGAAAGCAGTTTATTAGGGCTTTGTCCAGGGGTCTATTGAGCAGATAATTGTATCCATTATTATCAGCCGGTGACTGATGTAGGGAATCTCATACCTCCCAGGATGAGCTGTGTCCACACATCTCCACATCTGCAATAGCTCCATACAAACCTTCCACACAAGCATTCCAGGACTTTTGTTCTACTTTTGATACAGTTACAAAACTCTGATTAAACGTTGCAGCATGAAAGCAGTAAATAAACACATTGAAACCTCTTTGTCAGAAAAGAATACTGGGCAATGAAAAGCGTCTGTTGCAACAACAACCTATAGTGTCAGGTTGTAACTATAGATAAGGGAATTTCTTCTTTCTTCCAAGGGGTTACACCACAGCGAGCTGATCTTATGGCTCCATCAAAAATCAATCCAGCAACCTCAGGCATCCCTGCCCTTTAGGCTGCTTTCACACCTAAGCGTAGGCGATTTGAGGCGTTTTTTAGCGCGATTTGCTGCAACAAATTGCAGCATTTTTCCCCACGATTTGCCATGACAAAACGCTGCGTTTTCCCCCGCGGTTTTGTACAGGTCATTGGCATCAATGTAAAACGCCCAAGCCGCCCGATTTGCGCGTCAATAAAGGGTGCGGGACTTGTTTGAAATTCAGGCGTTCGGCGTTCTTTCGGCGTTCAGCGTTTTGCGTTGGAGATGTGAGATGTGGAGATGTGAATAATGTTATTTTTCCTCTCTAGCGTCTTTGAGCGTCTTTGAGCATTGCGCTTCAGGCGACAAAATGCTCAGATGTGAATGCAGCCTTAATTACTGACCTGCTCTATGCAGTAAAAATGGAGATACAGTATGTGTGTTATAGTTCTAAATGGTTTCCATATATACAACACAAAAGATACTAAAGACATGTGATAACTAGTGATGAGCGGAATACGCCATATTCGATTTCATGATATTTTGCGAATATATAGAAGAATATTCGCGAATATTCGTTAATATCGAATATTCGTGATATTTTATCAAAAAAAATGCGAAATTTCGCTAGTGCGAATGCGAAATTGATTGCGAAATTCTCGTCAACACGCGAAAACGGAGATCATTTCCTGGATTACTAAACTAATAGGCACTAAACACTAACTCTACTTACACAAACTTATATGACTAAACTAAAGCTAATTTATTTTATTTTTTTATACACAAAACACAGAAGGGCAGAGAACGTATTCGCGAATATTCGTTAATATCGAATATTCGTGATTTTTTATCAAATTGATTATCGAAATTGATTGCGAAAATTCTCGTCAACACGCAAAAACGGAGATCATTTCCTGGATTACTAAACTAATAGGCACTAAACACTAAGGCCTCGTACACACGATCGGACATATCCGATGAAAACGGTCCGCGGACCATTTCCATCGGATATGTCCGATCGGGAGTTTGATCCGATGGCGTGTACACACCATCGGATCAAATTCCCCGCCGCCAGATGGCGCGGTGACGTGGCGGTGACGCGGCGGTGACGTTGACGCCGCCACGTCACCGCCACGTCACCGCACCAGGAAGTTAAACACTTCCGCGCATGCGCCGAATCCATTCCGCGGCGGCGCGGCGGCGGTGGGGGACGACATGTCTGCTGGTAAGTGTACTAACCAGCAGACATGTCGGGCGGACAGATTCCCACCGGATAGATTTCAAAGCATGCTTTGAAATCTGTCGGGTGGAGAAATCTGTCCGCTAGCCCATACACACGAGTGGAGATGTCTGCTGAAACGGTCCATCGGACCGTTTTCAGCGGACATATCCCCTCGTGTGTACGAGGCCTAACTCTACTTACACAAACTTATATGACTAAACTAAAGCTAATTTTATTTTTATTTTTTTTTATACACAAAAGTGACAAAACACAGAAGGGCAGAGAATGCATTCGCGAATATTCGTAATACGAATATTCGCATTGCGAATATTCGGCAACATAAAAGGATCGCCTCAGCTACTCGGCCCAGGGTCTCTAATCATACCAGCAATGCTTTTAGACGTCGATGGAGATCACTAGAATAGCGAATATTCACCGCGATATTCGATTTATTCGCGAATACTCGAATATGCAATATTCGTAACGAATATTCGCAATGCAAATATTCGTGAGCAACACTAGTGATAACACATTAGCTGTTACATATTCATAACAAACGCTTGCATTCTTTTTTTTTTTTTTTCTAAACAATTAAAAAAAGGCTGTAATTTTGAAAAAAAAAAAAAAAAAAAACGTTTTCTTTGTTTCTATTTAAAATTTTTGTAAATAAGTATGTTTTCTCCTTCACTGATGGGCACTGATAAGCTACACTGATGGGCACTGATAAGGCGGGACAGATGAGGTGGAGCCAATAAGATGGCACTGATAGGCAGCACCGATGGGCACTGATGGGCACTGATAGGTGGCACTGATATGCAGTACTGATGGGCATTGATAGGCGGCACTGATGGTCACTCATAGGTGGTACTGGTGAAAGGGATTCTTAGTTCACATAATATACATATTGTAATACGTTCCAGTTGGCCAACTGCATCAAAGTGATCTCTCTCTGGCTAGTCCCTACTCTACAAAAATATACAATATACTGTACAAAATGTACAATACATTTTAATGGACATATTGGGGTAGATTTGCTGAAGGCAAATAGTCTGTTCATTTTGCAAGGGAATTTTCATTTTGCAGGTTTTTGGCATTCCTTTAATGCCGCGTACAGACACAAGCAGGAATATCTGCCAGCAAAAGTCTAAAGTGAGCTTTTCATTGGAAATTCTGACTGTGTGTATGCTCCATCAGACGTTTGCTGTTGGAATTTTTGCCAGCAAAGGTTCGAGAGCAGGTTCTCAATTTTTCAGACGGAAAAAATCCTATCGGAAAATCCATTTGTCTGTGTGGAATTCTGACGGGAAAAAAAACATGCATGCTCGGAAACAATTCAACGCATGCTCGGAAGCATCAGACTTTTGCTGTCGGATTTTCTGCCATCAAAAGTTTGAGAGCAGGTTCTCAATTTTTCAGAAGGAAAAAAATCCTATCGGAAAATCCATTTGTCTGTATGGAATTCCGACGGAAAAAAAACATGCATGCTCAGAAACAATTCAACGCATGCTCAGAAGCACTGAACTTCTTTCTTAATGCTCGAAAGTTCAGAGAACTTTTGTGTGACCGTGTGTATGCAAACCAAGCTTGAGCGGAATTCTGTCGGATTGGTGGCAGAGCTTTTTTGCCGAGGAAAACGGTCGTGTGTATGTTTTTCGTTGAGAAAACTGTTGTGGATCTCGACGAGAAAAAAGAGAACTAGTTCTCTTTTTTCTCGTCGGGAGTCTCAATTTCCTAGTCGTGTTTCTCGTCAAGCTGGTTTACAACAAGAAACACGTTTGTGTGTGTGCTTAGAAACCCACGCATGCTCAGAATAAAGTATGAGACGGGAGCGCACCTTCGGTAAAAGTAGCGTTCGTAATGGAGATAGCACATTCGTCACACTGTAACAGACTGAAAAGCGCGAATCTTCTCTTACCAAACTTTTACTTAACATGCAGTAACAATAACATGAGATTCGCAAAAGCAGCCCCAAGGGTTGTGCCAGTGGTTTTGAACTTCCCCTTTATAGCGCCGCTGTACGTGTTGTACGTCACCGCGTTTGAGAATGATGAGATTTTTCTTGACAGTGTGTATGCAAAGAAAGCTTGACAAGATTCTCGACAAGCCTGACAAGGAACTCGTCGAGGAAAACAATTTTTCTTTTACGACGAGTTTCTCGGTCGTGTGTACGAGGCCTCAGAATAAACTGCCTAAAAAACATGCCTAAAGCCACATATTGCACATGCGCTTAAGCGTATCAAGCATTTAAGCGTAAATGGATTCCATTGGCCACATTAATTATCAATTTACTCTCAGCATTGGAATGCATTAACACCGAAACGTTCAAACGCGTCTAAACTCATCTAGCATTTAGGCGCATTTAGATCCATTTAGGCACATTTAGCATTTTCTGCTCTTCATCTCTGCTCCTGTACGTGCTTTTAATGTTTTTCTTGTCCACCTGTAAGCACTCCTCTTCTATTGTAAATGTCTATGTTTGCATAGACTAACATAGAGATGCATTTACAGGCTGAAAAAAATGCCAACCTCTGTAAAAGCAGCATTTTTTTTAGCCCAGGGTGCATGAGGCCTTAGGCCTCGTACACACGACTGGTTTCCTCAACAGAATCCATCAAGAAACTTGGTGGGAGCGCTTTTTTGCCGAGGAATACGGTTGTGTGTATGCTTATCATCGAGAAAACTGTCGAGGAATTCGACGAGGAAAAAAGAAACCCGCGCACCTTCGGTAAAAGTAGCGTTTGTAATGGAGATGGCACCTTTGTCACGCTGTAACAGACTGAAAAGTGCAAATCGTCTCTTACCAAACTTTTATTTAACACGCAGTAACATGAGATTAGCAAAAGCAGCCCCAAGGGTTGTGCCAGTGGAATCGAACTGCATCTGCCGTCTATGTGTTGTACGTCACCGCTTTTGAGAATGAGGAGATTTGGTCTTGACAGTGTGTACACAAAGACAGCTTGTCGAGTTTCTCGACAAGCATAACAAGAAACTCGTCAAGGAAAATCGGTCGTGTGCATGAGGCCTCACTGTTTTTCTTTCAGCCTTAAGACCTACCTGCAAAAGGCTGTAAGCCTCCCAAGTGTAAATAACTGTCTTCGATTTCTTTTGTCCTGTTATTGTAACAATATCTTATCTATATGTATATATAGCATTTACTCAGTTTGTTGACTGGTGCCCTATACTTTCTCATCTCGTTCTACCTTGCGCCAGTCTGCAATTGATTTGGACAAGATTTTTCCAAGCAGTTCATTAAAGAGTCTTCTCTGAATTATCCAGGGAGACTTTGTATATAATGTTGGCATATGATGACATCAGACCAAGCAACGTTTCTAACAAAAAGAATCAATTTTTAATGTATTTTTAAAGCTACAGAGATAAGAGGTAGACAGTTTGATTCTGAACAGCCATCAAATGACACAAATGTTTGCAGTTATCACCAGTTATAAAGGCCATGAATCAAGCCATGTTACATTTAGTTTGTTGCAAAGCCCCATTCAGTTTTTTTGGTAAACATTGGTGGAAATTTGGAGTGCGATCCATGCATTTCCATGTAGTAGAGTCCTGCTATAAAACAACAACAATCTTGTGCTTAGCAGATGAGGGTTTTTTTTTTTAAAGGGTCATCTGTACAGCCCTTGCTTCAACACAAAATGTGCTGAGGTCCTATTGTGAGTGAACCAGCATCAACATAATGTTGGCTAGTGAGCAGGACTGGGCTAGCACCTCTGTTGTCAGAGAAAGCACCTGAAGCTTTTCCACATGACCTTTAACCACTTCAGCCCCGGAAGAATTGGCTACCCAATGACCGATCCATTTTTTGCGATTCGGCCAGTCCGTGTGCACCTTTCTTCTTACTAGAGATGGGCTCGGGTGTGTTGGAAATCTCACATGCCCGATCCCACCAGAAAGCCGACACTGCACAGTGCTAATCACAGGTCGTGAAACATTTCCTGATCTGTGCAGCTGCGGATGTCTCACTGCCTGTGATTAGCGCTGTGCAGTGTCTGGGATCAGGCACGTGGGATTTCGAACATGCCCGAGCCCATCTCTACTTATTACTGCTTGTTTCAAATTGATCTGAAAGGTTGCCATTAAAAGAAAATACACACACACACACACACACACAAAAAGAACTTTGCCATGCTTTTAGTGTCATCATTTTAAATAAGAACAATTATAGAATAAAATAAATCATTTTTATTTACAGCAAAAACATTTTTTAAAGCTAAAATTAAAAAAATTATATATTTTTTTGTATATACTCTAGATGACATACAAAAATGAAATACTTTTTGCAACAAAATATTTCGCAATATATTAAGTAATGACAATGGTATTGCCAAATACACTCAAACCAGCACAAGGAAAGGTCATCTTAGAAAGTATTATTTTACTGAAAGAGTATTTGATTCTTGGGATTGATTTTTAGAAGAGGTAGTGAATCAGTCAACAGTAAATTGATATACAAAATTATAAAAAATTATATATATATATATATATATATATATATATATATATATATTATGAGGCACACTCTATTGACCACTTGGTCTTGTTTTTCTGCCATCACTCTTCTACGAATAAACAGGCTTGTAGTGGAAATGTAAAAGTTGTTCTGGTCCAAAGGTGTGTATACATTTACAAGAGTTTAAGCAGTTGATATTTATTTTGAGGTACATCTTAACCACTTCCATACCAGGCACTTACGCACCTTCCCGCCCAAGCCAATTTTCAGCTTTCAGCACTGTCGCAATTTGAATGACAATTGCGCGGTCATGCTACACTGTACCCAAACAAAATTGGCGTCCTTTTTTCCCCACAAATAGAGCTTTCTTTTGGTGGTATTTGATCACCTCTGCGATTTTTTTTTTTTGCGCAACAACTAAAAATAGAGCGAAGATTTTGAAAAAAAATAAAGTTTTTATTTTTTTCTGTTAATTTTTTTGTAAATGAGTATGTTTTCTCTTTCAATTACGGGCACTGATATGGTGGCACTGATGGGCACCGATGAGGTGGCACTGATGGGCACCGATGAGGTAGTTCTGATGGGCACCGATTAGGTAGCACTGATGGGCACTGATAGGCGGCGCTGGTATGGGGCACTGATGGGCACTCATGGGCGGCACTGATGGGCACTCATGGGCGGCACTGATGGGCACTCATGGGCGGCACTGATGGGCACTCATAGGCAGCACTGGGCACTCATAGGCGGCACAGATGAGCACTCATAGGCGGCACAGATGGGCACTCATAGGCGACACAGGTGGGCACTGATAGGTGGCACAGGTGGGCACTGATAGGTGGCACAGGTGGGCACTGATAGGTGGGCACTGGGCATGGATTGGCACTGACAGACACTGGGGTGGCACTGATGATCACTTAGGGGTGGCACTGATGGATCAATGTTGCCAATCAGTGCCCATGTGTGGGCACTGATTGGCATCATTTTTTTTTACTGCCCCTATTTATTTATTTTTTCCTTTTTTTTTAAGTACCCTGGTGGTCTAGTGTGGGCACTCCCTGGTGGTCCGTGTGGCGATCCGAGGGGGGGCTGCGCTGATAAACAATCAGCACGAACCCCCCCTGTCAGGAGAGCCGCTGATCGGCTCTCCTGTACTCGCGTCTGTCAGACGCGAGTGAGGAAGAGCCGTCGGCGGCTCTTCCTGTTTACATCGTGATCAGCCGTGATTGGACACGGCTGATCACGTGGTAACGAGGCTCCGCCGGAGACTCGTTACCAAGATCGGAGGTGCAGAGTGTCAGACTGACACCCCGCATCACCGATCGCCGCGCTGCGCGCCCCCACGGGCGCGCGCGGCATTGAAATCGTGCTAGACGTTTGAGAACGGCTAGTCACGATTTCATAACCACTTCCCGGCCGTAAATCTGCTATTGGCCGGGCGGGAAGTGGTTAAAGTGTTTCATGCAACTAATTTTATCAATGTGGTTAAATCCTTTAAACATTATGTTAATATATTTGTAGATGGAAGTACATATATACTAACATCTAAGTGGCAGAGGGAATGCAGTGAAATACAGATCTCTTTCTATTGCTAATCTACAACTCTGTACCGTATACCTAAAGCAATAATAGAAACATGGAATAGCAAGTGATCTGAAAAGTTAGAAAATGTTGTCTTATAACTTATGTGTTCCTCTTGACCAGGGGTCAAGTCCTGGAGAAAAAAGTGTGGGAACTTCCACCCAAGATCCACTCCCCCACCAAAAAAATAAATAAAAAATGATACGCTCATGTGCATAATTACTAAAAAAAGCAAGTTCTTTCTAAATCCCGCGATAACTCGCGGCAGACCTCCGCAATGTCTCCTGGGAACAATGACAAAAGCTCCCAGGAGACATTGCAGCATCGAGGAAATGACGGAATACCCGCACACTACCCGATGAATCCAAATACAGGAAGCGGCCAGTAACATAAAGGACTACTAAGGTTCGCCTGCCCCTGACAGGGACTCGAGCTGGGCATCGCCGTTTAGTGAAGGATTGGCTGGGGCGGCTCGGCTGCTCTCGGCTGCTCTAGTCCTGCAAAGGGAACCGAGTTCCTGCTGTGAAAAAAGTGCAGGAACTCTGTTCCCACGCGTTCCCGCAGGACTTGAGCCCTGCTCTTGACACATTTTCCTCCTGGCATGTTGATAAAAATACAAAATGGTCTGATGGAGTTAAATACTATATTTAAAGGCGTATAACACTTTAAGAGGGAAGTTTCAGGGAAAAAAAAATTCCACAGCCCCCTGCGTATAACACGCAGGTACAGTTTACCCTCTATTTTCAGGGTAAAAAAGTGAGTGTTATACGCCAATAAATATAGTAGCTTTGGATGATATAGGAAGTCTACAGGCAATAAAACATTGGGGGTGGTTTACTAAAACTGGAGAGTGCAAAATCTGGTGCAGTAGTGCATGGCAGCCAATTAGCTTCTAATTTCAGCTTTTTTTAATTAAGCTTTGACAAAAAAAACTTGGAGCTGATTGGTTTCAATGCATATATTGCACTCTCAGTTTTAGTAAAACTAGTCATTTGAGCTTCAGAAATATGTGACTTCTCTCAGCACCTACTCTCACCCCTCATCTGTTAATTAACTTACATGAGACCAGTTCAAATGAATAAAGCAAAAAATAAAAATAAAAAGGATACAAACTAAAAATATAATACAAAGTTATGTATGAAGAACAATGATAGCCCTGCAAGAATTTATTGCATTTCAAACTAATTCATCCAAGTTGATTTACTAAAGGAATAGAGAAAAGTAAATGTTAACTTTAAGTGTATCTAAAGCCAAAAAATGTTTATGTATAATATTGCAGTTTACCGATCTCTGAATGTTGTGGCTGAATTAGGTTTTTAATTTTTTAGTGTTTTTTCCCTTTAAATTTCACTTGGTGATCTGGCCAGTAACACACCTCCTGTGTTAGGGTGGCTCCTTTATCTATGGATGAGCAACAGAGACACCCTTGGATAGCAGTACTGTCTGGAGAGAGTAGTGTTGGATGGACTTTACATAAGTGACTGATTAACAAATTTAATATAGACTCTAACTAACACTTTTTGAGCAGTTACAGAAAAAGATTTTACCCACTTGCCGCCACTTGAATTTGCAGCCGTGCCCCTGCCGCGTGCTCCGTGAGCGTGCCCGTGGGTTCCGCCAGGTGCCCGTGATCATCTCACAGAGAGGCAGAACGGGTAGATGTAAACAGGGCATTTCACTGTTCTGTCTAGGACAGTGATCTACTGCTCCCTGTCATCAGGAGGAGTGTTCTTTGTTGTGTTACTGGTAGCCCAGCCCCCCCCCCCCCACAGTTAGAATCACTCCCTATTACACACTTAACCCCCTTCCTCACCCCCTAGTGGTTAACCCCTTTCCTTGCCACTCACATTTATTCAGTAATCAGTGCATTTAATAGCACTGATTACTGTATAAATTACAATGGTCGCACATTATGTCCCAATAAAAATCACAGATCGACGACATTACTATTATTGCAATTTTTTACCAAAAATATTTATAAGAATACACATCTGCCTAAACTGAGAAAAAAAAATGTGGGATATTTATTATAGCAAAAAGTAAAAGATATTATGTTTTTTTCAAAATTGTTGCGCTTTTTTGGTTTATCAAACACCACCAAAAGAAAGCTCTATTTGTGGGAAAAAAAGGACTTAGATTTTGTTCGGGTACAATGTCGCAGAAGGAAGGGGATATATTCTTCCGGGGCTGAAGTGGTTAACTATATAAATTACATCTGGCCATTATAAGCACCCCTCTCAGTGTTAAATGGTTTATTTCAACCTTCTAACTACCACTTTTGCAGCACAGCTTGGTCTGTTAAAGAAAAGACTGGTAGGATCACGAGGTAATAAAACAATGCTATGGGTGGACTGAAAGAAAACAAAGAATTCTTTGTTAATGCTAATGATGAATCACATCATTTATGTAATTTTTTATTTTGTCTTCAGTACCACTAAAGGTGTAATGGTGTATTCACATTGAATACCTAATCACGTGCAAGGGAAATGCACTTAAAGTCTGACAAAAGGCTATTTTCTTTTAGTTTTGGACAAACAGACAGACAGGTTTTCACTGTTGTCTGTGCCGCTTTTAGGGAGATTTAGGCCGACCATAGACAGTTCAAATCTCATCTAGTTCAGCAGGAACCGGCTGAGGTTCAAACAGTGTGTGGATTGGCTGAATGTACCAAGTTGATCGATTTATCAACGTGGGTCCAATCAGCCTGCCAGATTTACTTGCAATTATCACTAGCAGCTGTCTTCTCTCTTTTGGGACAGCTGCCCCCGCCAAGAGAATATATTGTCTCGGCAGGAGGGATTCCCCTGTCAACACTGTCTGTGTTGAAGAGGGAATCATGCAAATTTCTTTCCTGCAACCCATGGCCTGCCTTGTCCTCTCTATTTGTCCTGTTTACCATTACCAAAGAAAGTGGAAGTGAAAGTAACTCCCAAATTTTGGGTTGTTCTCAGAACAATAATAGAAGGAAAGATCTTCAAATAGGGACATTAGCCCCGACCCTGGGGATGTCCTCACTTTGGAGGGATCTCCTCAATTTGCAGGGACTTTCTCTCACTTCCTGTGTTGGCTATGGGACAGGAATTGAAGGGAAAGCTCTGCAATGGAACATAGAGGACATTAAAACATAATAGAAGGAAAAATCTTCAAATGGGGACACTAGCCCTGTTGACCCTGGGGTTTTTCTTACTTTGGAGGGATTTCCTCAATTTGTAGAGTCTTCCTATCACTTCCTGTATTGGCTATGGGACAGGAATGAAGGGAAATCTCTGCAATGGGACATAGATGACATTAAAACATGACAGGCGTTATAATCCTCCTTTTCTCTATCTAAAATACAAAAAGGTTTTACCTTTATTTCTACTTTAACCCCTTCCATACAGGGCATTTTCACCCCCTTCCTGCCCAGACCAATTTTTAGTTTTCAGCGCTGTTGCACTTTGAATGACAATTGCGCGGTCAGGCAATACTGTACCCAAATTAAATCATTATGTTTTTTCCCCACACAAATAGAGCTTTCGTTTGGTGGTATTTGATCATCTCTGCGGTTTTTATTTTTTGCGCTATAAACAAAAGAAGAGCGACAATTTTAAAAAAAAACACAATATGTTTTTCTTTTTATTTAATACATCTCACAATATTTTTTTTAAAAAAAACGTTTTTTCCCCTCAGTTTAGACCGATACGTATTTTACGTATTTTTGGTAAAAAAAAAACGCAATAATCGTATATTGATTGGTTTGCGCAAAAGTTATAGCGTCTACAAAATAGGTGATAGATTTATGGCATTTTTATTTAATTTTTTTTACTAGTAATGGCGGCGATCTGCGTTTTTTTTTTTTGTGACCGTGACGTTGCGGCGGACATATCGGACACTTTTGACACGTTTTTGGGACCGTTCACATTTACACAGCGATTATTGCTATAAAACTGCACTAATTACTGTGTAAATGTGACTGGCAGGGAAGGGGTTAACACTAGGGGGCGCTGAAGGGGTTAAAATGTGTCCTAAAAGTATGTTCTAACTGTAGGGGGAGGGGGACTCACAGGGGGAGGAGATCGATGTGTGTTCCTCTGTACTGGGAACACACATCAGTCTCCTCACCGCTGACAGGAGGTGGATCTGTGTGTTTACACACACAGATCCACACTCCTGCCGTGATTTCCGGAAATCGCGGGTGCCCGGCGGCAATCACGGCCGTCGGGCACGCGCGCGGGATCGCGGGTGGTGCCGCGGGCGCGCGCGCGCGCCGCCGCCGGCGGCGCGCGCGCGCGCGCTAGAACGCCGTGAAGACAGGACGTTGTGCAACGTCCTGTCTCATCGGCAAGGGGATCACCATGACGTGATTCCCCTATACGGCGGTAGGGAAGGGGTTAACACTTTAAAATGCAAAGTCTGCTTATCATTAAGCCCCCACATAAAAATACAGTTAAATCTAAAAACAAAAACAACAATATAAGAAGTATAAAGAAAAATGTACTCACTCTCCAAGGAGCCCAATGTGCAGGAGTACCTTCTTGTGACATTTGGTATTGTTACCTTTCCCAGGATCCCAGCAGAAGGTGTAGCAAAGCTACACTCAACTAGGTGAGTTTTCTGGAAGTGGGTTGAGAGGGGCATTGTTATTGGTTTTACAAATTTACCTTCATTTTTTAACATGGAATGATGGAGGTCTACAAGATAAGAAGACCTTGCAACATCCATTTTAATGTAGAAGAATTTTGTCAGGCACATGATTAAAATGAACACAGCTTCCACTTATCCACTAATCTCAGTTGGCATGTACTATAGTTAGTATTTTAGTATAGTTTTTATTTTATTCATATACAGTCGTTAATTTGTAAGTTTGGTTTGGTTCAGTGCTGCCCTCTTGTAGTAAATTACCATACATACAAATCTAGAAGGACCTCATGGTAAATAAATCCTGAAAAAGTGCACAAAGAAAAAATACAAATTTTTTTTTTTTTTTCCAGAGTTCATTTGTTGTAGTTTTCGGGAAAATTGAAAATTGAAAATTGAACATTATCCATCTAATTTGTGAGATTTAACATTTAAAAATGTATTTGAAAAGTAAAATGGATGTTCATTAGTTTTATAGTGATTTGTAAAGTAATTGGCATTTAGCAGAGCATGACACGAAAATAAATTGTGAAGTCCATGCCAAGTTTTTTCAGCGTAGCTTTCAAGGATTAATAATTCACATGGTGACCATAATCAGCTGCACATGTCCGAAATACACACATCTCCAGCCTGCAACAGAGATCTGGTGCATAATTTAATGGTTTTCAAAGACATTTACACACTCTAATTAATATTTCAGTAAACACCCTTTAAAAAGCATTTTATTAGCTCATCACACCCCATAATCATCTCTTGTGTTTGAGATTTGCGGTATTCTGCGCGTTAGTCTTCGTCCAGAAAAGCAGAGAAGGCAAAATTTTGTATGAACATTCTTTACTGGATAACAACACACACAGTGGGCTAAGGTTTTCAATATATATTTGGGTTCACCATAAGCCTCTCTGAACATGTTTTTTCAATTTTAATCATTTTAATATTACAATAAGGAACACACGCATAGATTTTACAATAGGCACACTCCAAGCTAAATTCTGTAAAATTGTGTATAGACATTGAATTCCTGGACCTGTTTCTTGATACACTGCCTGGGAAAAAAGACCCTGTTTATCAGGGTTTACTTCCTCTTTAAGAGTAATTTTTAATAAAGAAAGGCTGGCATTATGCTTTGTTATGTTTTCAGACTGTGCTAGGTCAAAACGAACACTCGCCCAATTGAGAGATACAAATACAGATGCAATACATTGGCAACCACATTTTCTCATCTCCTTTTTTAGTACTGGGTACTGTATATAGAAAATTACTTAGCCAGGGCTCTTTAAGGCAGGGTTCACACTAGAACACACAGTGGCTCACAGCAGGGAGTCCAATGCGTCTCCATTCCACATTTCAGGTTTGATTTCAACCAAAATTCTTGGCTGAATTCAGACCCAAAACAGACCAACAGATGCAAAGGACTCCTGTGCAATTCGCACCGGACCTGCTGCGGAGATGTGTGAACTGGCTCTATAGAATGGTCACAATCTCCTGCTATGCGAATTGAATGCGAGGAAAACCAAATCCAATTTGAATAAATGTGAACCCAGCCTTAAGGTACTGGGAGGTCCAAAGCAGAACATTTCATGAACGGGTGCCCAAGCCTTTTTTTTTATTCCTCAACAGAAACATTATGCTAATACCAAATAAAGAGGAAGAAAGTGAGAGAGTTACTGGAGAAAGAACTACATCTACATCATTTTATTTCTCGGTCCATTTCCAGGTGTATTTTCATAAAGTACTCTATATAATTATAAAGTTCAGCTGTATATGTGGGAATCAGGCCAGAATTGTTTCTATCGGGTTTAATTCCCCTTTTCTAGATCTCCAGAGCAGTAATTCCTAATACAAACCTTAGGGATATGTAATGTGAGACAGTGCAGCGCAAAAAATAAAAATTATGAGAGAAAAAAAACACACAAGTCCATAAGTCCATATGTGAATAAGTGGAAGAGAAATCCAAACAAATTTCATTAGACGGTGCAAATTCAAATCCAGTGACCAAGAAAAGATCCTCCACCAAGAAGAAACAGATGGCCTCTCACCTCATTCATTCGACCCTCAAGGGGTCATATGGCATAGTATCAAAAAACATGGGTCCTGAATATCAGCAGGTGGATGTGCAACACCGAATGGCAAAAGTTGGCCCCAATGATCACCATTAATGGACATACAAAAGAGAAGGGAGAGATCTAATGCTCTCAGTAGGAAAAACTGTATTTATGTAATACCTGCTTGTGAACCTGCACTCAGTTCTGAGTGCTGTATCATGGTAGTGCTTTTATTTATTATTTTAAATAAATACAGTTTTTGCTTCTGAATACTGGTCCAATGCCGGCCCAGGAGACAGAACTTCCTATTACAAAGGCCGCTGAGTAAACAGGAGATTCTCACTGTATGTAATCTGATGGCCCTCCCCCTTCCTTCCGAGGCAGCCCAAATTGTAGTATTGGCATATAACATGCACACACTATTTGCACCCATTTTTCAGAGTTAAAAAGTGTGTGTTATACGCCAATAAATACAGTAATTTACTGAAATATTAAAACAAGTTCAATTGCATAATAAAGATTGATGAATTAAAAAGTATATAATTGGCCAGTAGAAGGTTAGAGCAAGGTCCTTTTCCATTTTTCTACCAACCGTTTTTTGGCCAACCGTTTGTAACTGACTGTAGTTAATTTTTCTACTGCCAATGGAAAACCTCTTTTTCATTCAACTCCGCCCACTTGTGCAAAGTACAGCCTGAGATGTGCTGTGACAGTTACTCCAGGTGCTTCTGATCATCAAATTGAGTTAAACTTGAACATAAGATATAACTAGACCCTAGAACAAGAATTTTAGATATTGCTGCTTACTGGTCTTTAGATGTGGTGGAGGCATTAATTTAGAACATTTTCAGAAAGTAAAATGTCGGTTGAGCTTGAAATGGCGGTCAGTGGTCACTATCTGTTAGATGAACTAAAAGCAAAAATAATGTTATCTTTCTTGTGTAATCTACCGATCCCACTCTAATGGAAATGAACAAAGGCAGACATGTTAAGGTCCAACCTGGGTTGCAACCATGGTATAGTGGAGAAGTAAGCATAACCATCCAGGATCAGGAAGTTAGTTAGTCACAGGATTATCAGGAAAAACTAAGAAAAAAGTCTGAAAAAGGAAAACTAATGGTAAGAGCTGCTAAGCTGTGATATAATACATTTTTGTTTTTGGGTTTGGCTATGCATTAGGCCGGAAAAGGTGGAGGGTTCTTTTTTTCCTCAAACAAAGGTTTTTATTGAACAAATGTAAAAAAGAAAACAGCTTACAAAACTCCAGAGCATAGTCACAATTGAAATCACATGGGAGAGTACACATATAACATGACATGACACTTCATCAAAAGCCACTCAGTATTATAAAGAGCCCTACAGCCCCCCCCCTATCTATCGGGGTTAGCCCCGGAACATCAAGCCACCGGGCCCATAGCTTTTCATATTTACCGTTGGTCCCTCTTCTCTGATACACCACCTTCTCCAGCATCAAGGTGACCCCCATCTGCCTGATCCATTCCTGCACCGTGGGTGGTTCAGTGTCCTTCCAGTGCCTCAATATCACTAAGCGGGCCTGGAACAGAGCCCGGCCTATTGCCTGTCTAGGGATATCCTCCACTAGGAGGCCCTCAGTAATCCCCAGCAGACAAACCTTGGGTTCCAAGGGAACTTGTATCTGGAAGGCCCCATTAATAATGTCAACCACCCCCGTCCAGTACAGATGGAGCTTCAGGCATCGCCACAGAAGGTGGATGAGATCGCCACGGTCCCTGCAGCACCTTGTGCAGCAGGGGTCTACACCCAGTCCCATTCGCGCTAGCCTGGCTGGTGTATAATGGACCCGTAAGAGGATGTAGAGTTGCGACAGTCTGTGTGCCACATTCAGGGAGCACATGGGGACCGCCTGCAAGGCCTCCTCCCACTGCTCATCTTCGAACGCTCCCACATCCCATTCCCAAAGAGCCAACGCCTTAAGAGGGGCACCAGGCAGGAAGAGGTTTAATAACATAGCATAGCAACTGGATATAAACCCCTTGTAGGTGGACACCTCGGACAGAAAGTTAAAGACTGGTGCCGGGTCCAAGGACCATATATCAGACTCCCTCTAAGCATCAAATGCGTGTTTGAGTTGCAGGTAGTAAAAGTGCATGGACGCTGGAAGCTGAAAGTCTGCCCTGAGCTCAGTGAAGGACCTCAACTGGCCTGCTCTTACTATGTGCGATAGGAGGGATATCCCATACTGTTTCCACCTAAGGCCGTACGGTAGTTTAGCTATTTCCCGGTAATAGAGGTTATCCCATATGGGGCTGTATTTAGTAAACCCAGGAGGGTTCTTTAAATTCCCTAATGACTGCCTGATGTGGAGAGAGGTCTGTTCTTTTCTTCTAATTTAAAAACGTATGCACATGTAGTGCTTAGATAGTAGGTAGACAGCGACTGTATCCTTCCATGTATCCCTTGTACTAGAGGGCCTGTGGCATTGCCCCTTTTGCATCTTTCGCTTATGCTTTGGCAGTACGCATCATTGTCTTCTTTGCCATCATTGCAATGAATGTGGCAGCAGAATCTGTATGTTGCTCTTGGTCAGCAATTACGGTACAGTCTACATACATCTATCACTGCAGCTTTCTTTAAAATTGAGTAAAATTTTAAATATGATAGATTTATAGATAGATAGATAGATAGATAGATAGATAGATAGATAGATAGATAGATAGATAGATAGATAGATAGATAAAACTTTTTGGGAATATCACCGTTCTAGAATCAGGGTGGGTGTCTGCATTACTTCAAAGTTAACCAACAGTATTTTGATGGATTACCTCCCAGCTGTATAAGCAACCATTCATCAGAAGGAGAATTCACACTGAGCTAGAGGTGAATGTCCCTCATTTGACTGTCTTTTAAAATAATACAGTTGACTGTTAAACATTTGCTTTCAAAAAGTGAGCAGTAATGCAAATATTCATTAATTACATACATTTACCAGTGATCAGAAAATCATTGCGACCAATTAGTAATTCAAAACAAATATATTGTAAGCCAAAGAAGGGGCAAGTGATAGTAGGGGTGTTGCCCATTCTGAGGAATTCGGTCCTAGTTGTCAATTTCCTAGAGTTTATCTGAAGGGTAAATTTAATTCTAGCTCATGTTCATATCAAATATGCAGCTAGGTAATTCATCAAGGGAAATTTCATTTTTTTTTTAAAGTCTGTGATCCTGGCTGAGCATTTGAAGTACACTTATGCACACGATTGGAATTTCCGATGGAATTTTCCATTGGAATTCCGATGAAGCTGACTTCCATCAGTCTTGCATGCACACTATCAGACTAAATTCAGAGCGTCCCAGTGACGTAAAACACTACGACAAGCCGAGAAACATTAAGTTCCTATCGTTTTTTTTTCCATCGGAAAAAAATAAAACATGTTCTATTTCTAAACACAGACGGAATTCCGATCGTGCGTACGCGGCATCAGGCTAGGATGAAAAAATGTGGAGGCACACTTCCCATGTGGCTTGTGGACGTGATGACCGGGAGCTATAAACCCCTTATGCCAGGGGTCTTCAAACTATGGCCCTCCAGGTGTTCAGGAACTACAATTCCCATCATGCCTAGTCATGTCTGTAAATGTCAGAGTGTTGCAATGCCTCATGGGATTTGTAGTTCTGTAACAGCTGGAGGGCCGTAGTTTGAGGATCCCTGCCTTATGCGTTGATTGACCATTTAACCACTTAAGACCCGGACCAAAATGCAGGCCCCTTTTTGCGATTCGGCACTGCGTCGCTTTAACTGACAATTGCGCGGTCGTGCGACGTGGCTCCCAAACAAAATTTGCGTCCTTTTCTTCCCACAAATATTGCTTTCTTTTGGCGGTATTTGATCGCCTATGCGATTTTATTTTTTATTTTTTGCGCTATATACAAAAATAGAGCGACATTTTTGAAAAAAAATCAATATTTATTATTTTTGGGGAGCGCTCGCACAGCAAACCGGACCGCCGCATGTACCGGGGGGGGGGTCCCGATCGGACCCCTGATCCACGTCTAGGCAGCAACCTATATATACGTTGATGTGCCTGTCCATGCCATTCTGCCAACGTAAATGTACATGCGGGTTAAAACAATTATGCCCTGTACACACGACCGGTTTTCCCGTCGGAAAAAGTCATATGAGAGCTTTTGGCTGGGAATCCTGTCCGTGTATACGCTCCATCTGACTTTTTCCAACTGGAAAACTGCTGGGAAAAAAAAAAGATAGCAGGATCTCTTTTTTCCCATCAGGAAAAAATCCTAGCAGAAAACCATTTGTCTGTATGCAATTTCAACGCGCAAAAAAAGTGCATGCTGAAATCGGCGCATGCTTGGAAGCATTGAACTTAATTTTTCTCGACTCGTCGGAGTGTTGTACATCACCGCGTTTTTGACTGTCGGAATTTGGTGTGACCGTGTGTACGCAAGACAAGCTTGAGCGGAATTCCGTCAGGAAAACCATATTTTTTTTTCCGATTGGAAAACCACTTGTGTGTACGTGGCATAAGACTACTTTCACACTGAGAAAGTTCTCAGGCGCTTTAACGATAGATATAAACTCTGAAAAGTGCCTCCCATTCATTGCAGTGTGTCTTTTCACACTCGGGCGGTGCGCTTGCTGGACATTACAAAAAGTCCTGCAAGCAGCATTGGGAGTGCTGTATTTGAAAGCGATTTTAAAGTGCCGCAAAACAAACCTTTTTACTTTTTTTGGGGGGTAAAAAGTGCCCTGACAGTGCCCGAAAAGCGCAGCTAAAACAGCGCTAAGGTGGCGCTTTGGCGCTAACAGCTGGGCATCCCAGTGTGAAAGGTGTCTAATGGTCAATAGGCTCTAGTAAGGAGTAGGTCTGTGTCTTTTGGTCTGGGTGCACTGATTTGTTATATTGCACACTGGTGAACACGTTTTTCAAGACTGGATCTACACACTTTGGTTTTGTTTATATGGACTACAGTATATGACTACTAACATATCATAACAAGATTGGATATGTGGGCATTTTTGTCATACATAGGCCAACATTATGTCATACATCGCAGGAGTCTTCATGGGTATGTTTTTTCTTCCATCCGAGGGGGGAAGAGGGGCTTTCTCAGCTAAGCACACCCTCCTGGATGCATAACTGAGCTAAGGGCAGATAGATTCCAGGAAGTAAATGGTACATAAATCATCTGCCCCTACTGAAGATGGGTGTAGCTAGAAATGCTAAGGTTTTTTTTATTTTTTATTTTTTATTTTTATTTTCTATAGATCATGGAGACATGGATGAGCGAGTTTGCTTTAAAGAATAAAAAATAATTAAATAGCATTTTCAGTTTGTGGTGAGCAGTTAATTTCCACTTTAATATGCTTTCTATATGATTGACAGCCTCTATATGGTAGTGGGGCACACATTCAGAACCCTTCATATATGAGAAGGTACATTATATTACCAAAAGTATTGGCACGCCTGCCTTTACACGCAAATTAACTTTAATGGCATCCCAGTCTTAGTCCGTAGGGTTCAATATTGAGTTGGCCCACCCTTTGCAGCTATAACAGCTTCAACTCCACTGGGAAGGCAGTCCACAAGGTTAAGGAGTGTGTCTATGGGAATTTTGACCATTCTTCTAGAAGAGCCTTTGTGAGGTCAGGCACTGATATTGTACGAGAAGGCTTGGCTATCTAGGCTCCGCTCTTATTCATCCCAAAGATGTTCTATCGGGTTGCAGGCCAGTCAAGTTCCTCCACCCCAAACTCACTCATCCATGTCTTTATGAACCTTGCTTTGTGTACTAGTCCAAATCACTTGGTGGAGGGGGAATTATGGTGTAGGGTTGTTTTTCAGGGGATGAGTTTGGTCCCTTAGTTCCAGTGAAGGGAATTCTTAAGGCGGCAGCATACAAAGATGTTTTGGCCAATTTTATGCTCCCAACTTTGTGGGAAACGTTTGGGGATGGCCTCTTCCTGTTCCAACATGACTACACACCAGTGTACAAAGCAAGTTCCATAAAGAAATGGATGAGCGAGTTTGAGGTGGAGGAAATGCACTCACCTATCTATAGAAAGCCCCCTGGTGAGTCACGTGACCCTGTGGCGTAACAAATAGGGAAGGGGTAGATTTGGTTGAAAAGACACTTTTGTATCATCCAAGGAGAGGCACGAATTTGCTGCAGCATCATAGATTTTATTTGATATATACGCTGTACACAGTTGAATGTGAGTTTTATGCACATATTTTGATATATGATATTATGTTTAAAATTATATAAGCACTATATGGAGCTCTCTTTCCACATATATTGAGTCATAATGGAGGAACATTGACATAGCAGAGAGGAGGAAAACATTACCTGAGTGAGATATTATGATTTCAGTGCAGCATAAATTGGTTTAGTATGTTTGTTTAATTCAGTTATCCATTCTATTATTAAAGGAGTATGTTGAGATTTACGTCTCAGAATTATCATCCTGGCAACCACTAAAAAGAAATGGAAAATACCCTTTTTAACTTTTGAGGCAGATTCTGGGAACGATCTCTAAGGCAAAGGCACTATATATTTTAACTACTTTAGATCCGAGCTATAGCCGAAAGACGGCTACAGTGCTGACCTAATTTGTCAGGAGGGCACCTATGGACGTCCTCCAGTTCTTGAGCAGCCTGCGCTCCCCCTGCAGGGCACGGGCACCATGCTCTGTGATCAGCGAGTCAATGAGACTTGGCTGATCACAGATCGGAGTAAGGGGTCGATCCCGGGCCCTTACCACGTGATCAGCTGTCAGCCAATGAAAACTGATCATGTAATGTAAACAGAGCCGGTAATCGGCTACTTTTTCTCCTCACGCTATCAGCAAAAAAAAATAGCTGATTACCAGTGGCTGTCAGAGGGACATTGGTCCCGATGAAGGAGAGCAGCCGCCTGCTCATCTGTGCCACCTGCCAGTGAATAACAGTGCCTCCTACCGTGACCACCAGCACCACTCATCAGTGCCCGCAGTGCCACCCATCAGACCCCACAGTGCCACCTATCAGTGTCACCACTAGTGCCGTCCATCAGTGTCCACTACAGTGCCCATCAGTGTCACCTACCATTGCCCATCAGTGTCACCTAACAGTGCCCAGCAGTGCCACCTATCAGTGCCCATCAGTGCCATCAGTGCTCCCCAAAAGTGCCCCATTAGTGCCCCCATAAGTGCTACCCATCAGTGCCACCCATCAATGGCCATCAGTGCTGTCTATCAGTGCCATTTTATCTGTGCCTATCAGTGCCCACCAGTGTAGCCTATCAATGCCCACCAGTGCCGCCTCATCAGCGCATATCAATGAAGGAGAAAAATTACCTGTTTGCAAAATTTTATAACAAACTTTGAAACATGATTTGATTTTCTGTTTTTAAGCTTTATTTATGTGAAAAAAATGATAAAAATGTCATTTGGGTACAGTGTTGTATGACCACGCAATTGTCATTCAAAGTGCATCAGCGCTGAAAACTGAAAATTGGTCTGGGCAGGATGGGGGTTTAAGTGCCCAATAAGGAAGTGGTTAAAAACTCTATCTTAAAATGGGCGCAAGGCGGGGCAGTTCAACATATATGTTACATGGTGCCTACATGAAATTGACATCACCAGCATTGGTCTGATATGTTTGGAAATATTTTATGTAATATCCAAGGACAACGATACCATCTTGTGATGATTTTGTGACTCCTACCTTCCTTTCCCATTAAGCAAAATAAGGTTTGTCAGAAACAATCTCAGTGAGGAAAGAGTTATAAAGGAGAGAAACCTTATATGTGGGAGGATTTGTGTACATAGTTACATAGTTAGTCAGGTTGAAAAAAGACAGACGTCCATCCAGTTCAACCATAAAAAAAAAAAAAATATCATATCAGAACTTAGGGATTGAAAAACAGTAAGGGGACAATGAAAGCAGGGTGGACTGACCATTGAGGAACTTGGGCACTGCCCGAGGGCCCCATGCCCCTAGGGGGCCCCATCAGGGTTGCCAGGCTCATTAAAACCAGGGACAGTATGTAAAAATCTGTGTTTTTTTTACATCTGTCCCTGATATGTCCAAAACCTACATGCCTTTGATGTGAAAATCCCAAGATTTTAGCTGCTCCGCCTCTGTACTGCCACCTGGCTTGGTAGCCATCTGTAAGCCCGGGGGCCCCATAATCTTCTATTGCCCGGGGGCCCCATGAGTTGTCAGTCCGCCCCTGAATGAAAGCCTTGTTTTTAATGAGTTATAGAAATTACAAAGTTGGAAGTACAATAGCCACCTACTTGAATGCCCGGGCAAATAATTGTTCAATTGTGTCAGAGGTTTCAGGCCAGTTAAATCAATAACATCGGTCATTAGAAAGTGGATTTTGGAAGTACCCAGAGAGGGAGGAGGCTTTGATCACAACCCTGGCGGAAAATCGGGGTTACCTGTCAGTGACGCTAGTGGACTTACTGTATATAAGAGGATAATAAAGAAATATAGAGTAAATGGTCAGAATTTTAAGGGTTGCTAGAACACATTAACATATAAAGTTTACCTAAGGACGTAAAGATTGAAAGATCCACGGTAGAGACACAAGAGGGTAAGGAGATAGTGACTTCTCAATTAGAAGAGTATTTTTACCTTGTGAGGTGGATTGAATTGATACGTTTGTTATTGGGCCTGGTGAACACCTTGCACCCTTTAAAGTGATTATTTTACAGTTCTACTGCAGTGTAAAGCCCAACCCCAGCCAGTTTTTAATTTTGTTTAGAGGATAATAAGTAACAATGTCAGCTTTTTAGTGCTGTGTGTGCAAATTTGGGAGATTTTCCCTCACTTCCTGTCAGCAAGGGCAAGAACATGCAATGTATTGGCTTGTCATGCAAAATGAATGATAATGCATCACACCAACAAGTATAGCTCATGTTACCATATAGCAGGGTTCTCCAAACCTAATGCGTCGCTGAACAAATTCTAATGAATTAAATGCAACTGTAACTTTACCAAATTTTATGTCATATTATATTTACTGCAACATTGTTCGGGCAGCTTTCCATCAACATGTCCATCTATAACCTTGTCAATATTGTATTTATAGGTTACTACAATTCTCCATTACATTCATGCTATTTATTTATTTATTTGGTATTTCATATTTCTTTATTATAATACATTTTCATCATTACAGACTTGAATACATTCTTGGAAAAATATAGTACTTGTCTCCTGGGCTGGACTGGGACACAAATTTGGCCCTGGACTTCATCCAGACTGGCCCACTTTGACAGGTCTCTCCCATGGCAGCCGGACAACTCCCGCACCCCCCCTGGCCACCCAAACCCCCTCGCCCCCTTCACTAGCCACTAGCCATTCTACTTTATTAGAGCAGAATGGCTGGTACTGGTACTCTTATAGGCAGTACCAGTGGGGAAGCTAGACATTATTTCACCGGGGGCAATAAATCAGTTTTGTGCCCCCCTTATAGGACAAGATTAGGCAGAAGTGAGAAACTCCCAGGCCATAGCTGTTGAGTCAGCTGTCTGTCCCCTCCCCCATGCTCCTCTGTCATCCTCCCTGCTCCACTGGTCCTCCCCTGCTTCTCTGTTCCCCCCAGGTGAGCACTGCAGGAAGGGAGAAACAGAGGAGCCGAGGGGGGCGGCAGTCCCCTGTCACTGAAGTTGGCCCACTAAGCCATCAGCCCACCGGGAAACTCCCTGTAGTCCCAATGGCCAGTCCATCCCTGCTTGTCTCTTTATACAACTAAGACATAAATTCCAAATGTCTAAAATCTCACATATGGTCAGTCCAAAGCAGGTTTTAAAAATGTCTCTCTTTTTCTTACATATATCATCTATATTACCATATCAAGCATTTAATCACAGATAATAACAATATACATAAACGTACAAAAAAATTAACTACAAAAAAAAGTACATAAATCAAGCGACTAATCCTAATCCTTGCCTAAAATATTAAACTGTATATCTTTATCTTTAAAAAGAAAAAAACAAGGAAAAGCTACCTCTGCTGGTGGCTTGATTCATTACTTTCTTTTCTGCCCACTGGTATGACCCTCTGTCCCCATCTTCCTTCTGATACCATACTTACTATCCCAAGCTACAGTTAACCACCCTACAAAGAAACATCAAAAGCCAGTGAAGGAGGGGCTAACCGTAGAACCAATATCCATGGTTTCCAGAGTTTAATTAAATTATTAGGTAAGCCCCTATTACAATAGATTTGTTGTTCCTTCAAAAGGTTATCATTTACTTGAAGGCGCCATTCCTCAAATGAGGGTACATTCGGAGATATGCAACTTTGAGAAATTAGCTTTCGTGCTATAAACAATAATTCATGCTATTTTAAAGGCACTGACGAAGCAGGGCTTTCTGCAAAACGCGTTCTGGACCAAATAACAGTAACTGTGTCTTTATAATTGTAACATGCTTTTTTAATTGACCATCACTGGATGGAAAATAAATTTGAAACTCATATATTTTAAATCTGTGTTATATATCTTTATTCAAACCATACTAAGGGAACGTACAAAGTCCCACTCCACCTTAACTTTTTTTGTTTGCTTCTAAACAATTCACTGTCCTTCAGGCTTTAGGGTGGTTGGATTGTGGCAAGTGGGAGTAGAAAAAGCCCTGACACCAGTGCCCCAACATTTTAATGGGAAGAATAGTGCTTCATTGTTGATATCAAGGAGAAGAATAGTACTTCATCAATGGTTTCTGTAGAAGGAATAGTATCTCACCATTGGTTTCAGTTGGTGGAATAGTCCCCCAAGGGCCAAATAAAAACAAGTAAAGGGCCACAGTTTGGAGACCACTGCCATCAGAGTAAAAGAGAACATGTTCTATATCTAAACTCTGACGGAATTCCTTGGAATTTCCAATGGAAATAATCCTATGGGGCATACACACGGCCGGAATTTCCGATGGAAAAAGTCCATCAGACTTTTTCCATTGGAAATTCCGATCGTGTGTACAGGGCATTAGTGTAACATGGACAGGAGGTGAAGAAAAACTCACCAGAGAGAAATAAAAAAAAAATCTTCTTTTTTATTAGGTATAAAGTACATACAATATTTCATTCACAGACAAATAGCCTGTTCTGGCCCAAGAAAAATATACAAAAATACTTAATTTTCAGTTTTAAGAAAACCCCAACCCTAACTTTTCACTGCGTTTAGAAAATGGGGAAAATGGGAAAATGGGGAAGTAAGGTTCTCATGTACTGTTTGATAGGCATTTTTGTCCCATGAAACAGGCATACCCACGGCTCCTCTGGGATTTTAGTTTGAGTAATTTTCTCTATTACTAATATCACTTTGTTCCAGTATTTTTCATTATTTTTGTCCACCATAAGTGTGACATAGTTCCCGGTTCCAAACAGCCCCTCCAACAAAATTTAGAGGTTTCCCTTTGATAGTGGAGAAATAAATTCCTGACAGAAATTTTAGGTCTCTATCCATAGCTGAAAAAAAAAAAAAACTTGACTTGCATATTAGACTTTAATATACTATTGTGCACATATTTTTAGAAAACAAGCCACTGACACTGAAGACTGAATGATTCATGAAAGCATTAATCACATGAGAGCGGCATGGTAGTCTAGTGCACTTGTAAAAACAGTTTGGACAGCTCAGTGAACATATAGTGGCGGGTCAAATCTAGCTCAGCTGGACAGGCCGAAAAAAACACCTGACAGGAAGATAAACATGTGAAGACATTAAAAAAACAGAGTGTTGTGAGAGAATACAGCTTGTTCTTACTAGGCCTCAGACACCACCAAATTATTATTTTTTTGTGGAAGGTTAGCTGAAATCTGTAAAGGAAAAAGTGTTCCTAGTTCAACAGCATGTCGATAGGAGTATCATAGAGCATATTTTCACACGTATTTCACATTAAAAAAAAAATGGTTTTTTTTTTTCATTTATTTATTTATATAGTACAGCTGCTTAAAAAAACGATGCGTTCCTTTGTAGTCACACAATCAGGGCTCTATTTATATCATGGCCTAGTCACAATGTTTCTCTAGATGTTTTTGTTTGTTTAGCTGCTCCCCTGGTGTCCTGGGTATTTTTATAAGTTTAACATGTTCTCTGCAGCCTTTGTTTTTGTATACAAGCTTGCTCAAAATAAAAATGCATATCATGACCTCTCACGATGGTTAAAATGATTAATTTGTACATCGTGGCAAAAGTTCACATATTTAAAGCGCAGGATCTAAAATGTTAGCACATCAGCTCAAAGCATGTTTCAGGAAGAGATTTTAAACGATGAACACTTCAGTCGGATAGAATAAACGTATACAGCACGCAATTTGCGGCTAAACAAATCCCCGTTTAACCCTTTTACTGCCAGCACCATTTTTGCATTTATTTTTGCTCACATGTTTAATAAATTATATGAGGGCTGAAGATTACACAAAACCCCCAAACATTATATATTTTCTGAAAGCAGACAACCTACAGAATAAAATACTGGTAGTTCAATTTTTTATGTTTACACAATATTACCGCAAAATATTACGCAAAATTTCAGTAAAAAAACTCACTAAAGTGAATTCTAGGGCAAACATACCCAATAAATGACCCACATTTCTGGTAAAATATTAAAGATTAAGTTGCACCAAGTAAATAGATACCCAACATGTCAAACATTAACCACTTTAATACCAGGCACTTTCGCAACTTCCTGCCAATTTTCAGCTTTCAGCGCTGTCACTTTTTAAATGACAATTGTGCAGTCATGCTACACTGTACCCAAACAAAATTTTTATAATAATTTTGCTTCCACAAATAGAGCTTTTTTTTTTGTGGTATTTGGTTTTTATTTTTTGCTAAACAAACAAAAAATGTTAAAAATATATATATATTTTTCTTTGTTATAAAATTTTGTAAATAAATATGTTTTCTCCTTCAATGATGGGCACTGATAAGCTGCACTAATGGGCACTGATAAGACAGCACCGATGAGGTGGCACCAACAAGATGGCACTGATAGGCGGCACTGATAGGTGGCACTGATAGGTGGCACTGATGGGCATTGATAGGCAGCACTGATGGGCACTGATAGGCAACACTAAAGGGCACTGAAAGGCTGCACTGATGGGTATTTATGTGTGGCACTAATAGACGACACTGCTGGGCACTGATGGGCATTAAAAGGCAGCACGGATGGGCACTGATGTGCACTGATGGCTGGCACTGATAGATTTCACTGATAGGCATCACTGGTGATACTGTCAGGCATTTTTCTTTGGCGCGCACCAGCTGTTATCCTGCTGGACGTCATATGATGCCCAGTCAGGATAACTGAACCACTTCCCGGCCATCATTCTGCTATAGGCCGGGTGGGAAGTGGTTACATTTGTGGGCGTCCATGAAATGGTGACAAATTTTAGTACCCTATATTTTGTAATGGCAAAGCTTCAAAAGCCCCCTATAGGTCATCAGTTTAGTGTTTTGGAGGAGGACTTGTGCTAGAATTATTGCTCTCAATCAGGCGTTTGTGGCAATGTGTAACATGTGTATTGCAATTGATGTTTTCACGTGTAGACACGCCCAACGTGTGCGTTTGTGTTAGTTTGTGAGTATAAGTGTGGGCGGAGAACCTCAAAAAATTTGGGGGGATTTTATGTGCTTGGGTGCAACTATTTTTTTGTTTTTAATAACTTTTTCTTTCATCACATAGGGGACAAAAAGTCCCCTATGTGATCATTTTTAGGTGATAGGTTCTCTGCATGTCTTCTCTAGGCTCCACTGAATGTATTGAAGTGCACATTGCATTGCAATACATCCCTTCAAGGCTATGCTAGCTGGGGAAAGTGACAGGGTAACCAGGAATTGACGTCATACACGTCGCTTTCTAGGTTGCAGCAAGAAGGTGAGCGGAGCGGATGTGTGTCCACTTTTCTCCCTTCCCTTCACCCACCATGTTGTTCCCGGGCCCACAGATGGGCAAGCAAAGCCCGGAATTCATGCGAATGTGGGCGAACACACGGGGGGGGGCTGGTACCGGGGGAAGTGTAGAAGCAGGAGTCTGCCTGTCAGTTTTACACAAAATCGTGGTGGCTGTAGTCACTGGATTGTGTGTGAAACCCCCCCCACTGTCAGGTCTGTAGGATGTACAGACCTGGCAGAAAAGGGGTTAATAAAGAAATAGATAATGCACATAATTGAAATAACACATATTTTTCTGTGCAAACATACTGAACTGCACTAATTTTTCGATACAAGGAACAATCTGACTTCCCATTAAATTTGTCAACATGGGTTTCTAAACCAGGGTTCCATGGAACCCTGGGGTTCCTCCAGAGGTTGCTAGGTGTTCCTTGAGCAATGAGTACCTTTTGCCTCTCAGAAAAGTTAACACCATTGATCTTTTTATCTATCTGTAAGGGAGTAATTCTTCAAAATGTCATCAAACTAATGTATCATGAGGTATAGGCGTTATAGATATAGAATTTTTTTAGAAGGCGTTCTGAGACCAGAAAGATTTTTTAAGGGTACCTCTATGTTGAAAAGCTTGAGAAAGTCGGACGTAGAGTGTAGGTAGGTGCAGTTAGCCTTCCAACCTGTAGGTGACCCAGTGCCATTTTTTTTATAGGAAGGAGAGTCCAATAAGGCAATCAGTCCCATCGGGGATTCAGAAGTAGCTTGACAGAGGAAGGTAGTCTAATTAGACACTGAACTCTTAGCAGATTTTGATGGCTATCTAAGGCAACGTTTTTCAACCAGTGTGCCGCGAAGAGTCCCCAGGTGTGCCACGGCAAAATAACCCCAAATATTGGCAGCTATGGCTGCTATCTAATGTAACACTACTGCTGGGCACTTCGTTATCATTTGACTTTACAGCGGTGTTGGTCTGCTGTGTAAAACTCATTTCCCGGCACTCAGGAAGCTGTGCTGGCTGTGCGGGCCTCCCGACCGCGTCTTGCCAACCGAATACATCATCGGTTGCTATGGGAGGGTCGGATGCATGCACTGCTTCTGTGACGTAAGAGCCGCGGGTACCATCCTGAACTCTGCCTGGCATGCTTTTCCCTGAGGGGGAAGAAGAAAGAGTAGAGTCACCGTGACCGACACTGCTCCCCTGCCCGCAGACATTGCCACCCGCTCAGAGAGGGAGAAGTTCCTGAAGCTGAATAAGCAGCACCAGGCCATCCTGTCTCGTATGCTGAGGGAGGAGGACAACAAGTACTGCGCTGACTGTGAGGCCAAGGGTAAGGTGGTGAGGGGGGCTCTGCTATGAATAACCAGCTGTCTCAGTCACTGACACCCCACATCCTCCAATCATGGCTACAGCACTCCTGATCTGATTGGTTATTGTGCAGCTCTGACTGTTCTTCTTTTAGTGTATGGGTACACATGTCTGTTAGTGTGTGTGTGACAAAAGTAGTTCTGATGGTACCGGAATAGGGGGGGTCAGGATTAAAAGTAACATACATACAGACAGATGTACGTGTGTCTGTTTGTGTGCGTGCGCATCTGTCTGTATGTATGTTACTTTTAATCCTGACCCCCCTATTCCTGTACCATCAGAACTACTTTTGTAGGGTTCGAGATAGCAGCAAGGACTGCTGCTTCTTTGAAAAGCAATTTGTGTTCATATCACTTTTCAGGGGCATTTGTCAGCCAGTAAAGAGGCATATCTTGCCTCCTCACCACCTGTTTTAAGCCCGTAAATGCAATGCACACAGTTGCGGGGTAGTTGCAGTGCAGCCCCATTATCCCTGGGTATACCTCCAGCTGCAGCCACAGCATGTTTACACCCCCAGCTGTTGCCTCTGCAGCTAAAGGGGCAAAAGTTGGGGGTGGTAAAAACAGCTCAACCATGTGGTTTTACTGCCCCTCCAGCCAGATATGTGAACAAGCTCTTGGTTCTGTGTGGATGCGTGTTGCGTGTAGGGCAGACCATTCATTTCCCTACCCGCAGTAATGCGGGGAAAGAAGTCCCTGACCCTTTTTTTTAAATTGTGCCATAGCAAAAGCAACCCATGTTTGCCAATGGATGGGGCACCATTAACAATTAATGGCACCCCTAAAGAGCAGAGCATTTGTCTGTGTGTCAAGAACAAGTGCGATTTTGCGTGTGTTCCGCAACACACATCGACGTGAACCAAGTCTTGGTCAGGGGTGCCTCAAGACTCAAAATACTTTTCAAGGGCGCCCCGACTGGAAAAAGGTTGAGAAACACTGATCTAAGGGACTCCACTTCATTTTGGTGGGCTTCTGGTGAGTGTGTAGAAGAGAGAGGAACCTGCTTGTGAGCGAAAGTGCTTAGCACAGGGTCAGGTTCCTGGCAAGGAGGAAGAAGACTACTTCTTTACTTCAGACACTCTGGTAAGCAGTGAAAAGGTGTAGAGCTAGTGCAAACTGCAGAAGCAATCTCTATTCAAAGAAGGGACACTACCCTAGGTAACGGAAGCTGTCCTCCAGTGACATTTTCTGTAAACACTGAGAGTGTATACGATATTGATTGCTTATATTGGTACTGAATAAAAGTTTAATAATAATAACTGTGCATGATTTATATAAAAGACATCAGTATGCTATAAACTATGTGCAAATAACCCAGGCCCACAAGACTGTGATGCCGAATTAAGTAACCGTGTTTGCCGTTGACCAGCGGGGGAGGACTACAAGCTCATTTATTGTTGCTGAATTATATAGGGACTGATAATCTACTCAGCATGCAGACTATATCTACTGCATGCAGACCTCAAAGGGACTGTCCTTATGTGCACTACCTTAAAGACTGGGCCCCAACACTAGCCGGCTGAAGGTTTAGAGCTAAGAGCTGTCTACCAACCAACTGTTTCACTAGAACTTTTCCATGATTACCCAAAGTTTAGGAAGCTTCATATAACATCATAGTTATTCAAATAGAGTGCATTCTGAAGTAGGTATAGACTACTGGTTGCAGAGGAGTTGCTGTGGGATCATTATTGCTATCACCGTTAACCGCTGTGTTGACTTTTTTCATTTGGTGCAGTGTTCTATCCTAAGCTGCTATAGCCTAAAAATTCCATTAATTAGCGTAATGTGAGTAAAATTGATTCTTCTACCTGCTCATCTATGTATATGTTGCCATTTACCTTAAACTTTGACAGTCCTTTATCATCTCCTCATACAGCATTAGCTCCCATCCTCTGTAAACTTTGACAGTATACCAATAACCCATCTGGTGCTTATTTCCTGGTACTAGAACATAGTTGTGTGCAGGATATTGATATTTGTCCTCCCATTACTGTTTGCAACAACTATTTGTGTAACAGGGTGTGTCAGAGGGTCCAGAGTTCAGGCAAAAAGAACAGAGAACCCAATATACAAAGCAGCTTCTGTGAGGTAGCGTTCCAATTATAATTATTATAATAGGATATCCTATCTCTAACCCAGTGGCGGTGTGTCCCCTCTCTTCTGCACCCGTAAATCAACAATAGATAGATCTATCTATTGTCACCGCTGCTGCCCACTATTCAGGTGTCCGGCCCTTTGTCGAGTGCCAGCTATCTGCATTACAGCTATGGGGGTGTTTTGGAAGTGCCTGATTAGATCCATAGGCTTCCTGAATAGAGCCTGTGGGCTCTAATAGGCTTCCAAATAGTTAAACAGCGGGCGCACTGCTGTGCTGTGCTTAGGTAGTGCTGTGTTAGGGATTCGCTTCAATAACACTGACCCGCCTCTCAGCTAATCAGGTGCACTGGGTCCGGTTACCGGTCACCTGATTGGCTAACGTGACAGGCGCTCACTGTGTCATAGCAGAAGACAGAAGAGGATGGGAGAAGGGAGAAGACATCGAGGACTCGGAGGACAGCTTTGAACGAGACAGGTAAGTGCCTGGCGGGGGGAACACTGGTGGCATTTAATGGGGCAAACCTGGCAGCACACTGGCGGCATTTGATGGGGGCAAATCTGGCAGCACACTGGCAGCATTTGATGGGGCAAATCTGGCAGCACACTGGTGGCATTTGATGAGGCAAATTGACAGCATACTGGCGGCAATTGATGGGGCAAACTGGCAGCACACTAGCTGCAATTGATGGCACACTGGCTGCACACTGGCAGCATTTGATGGGGCAACCTGGCAGCACACTGGCGGCAATTAATGGGGCAAACTGGCAGCACACTGGTGGCATTTGATGGGGCAAACTGGCAGCACACTGGTGGCAATTGATGAGCACACTGGCGGCAATTGACAAGCACACTGGCGGCAATTGATGTGGCACACTGGCAACAAACTGGCGGCTATTGATGAGCACACACTGGCAGATAGCACATTTGTCACGCTGTAACAGACTGAAAAGTGAAAATGTCTCTCACCAAACTTTTACCTAACACGCAGTAACATGAGATTAGCAAAAGCAGCCCCAAGGGTTGTGCCAGTGGAATCGAACTTCCCCTTCCATCATACGTGTTGTACGTCACCGCGTTTGAGAACGAGGAGATTTGGTCTTGACTGTGTGTACGCAAAGAAAGCTTGTCAAGTTTCTCGACAAGCCTAACAAGGAACTCGTCAAAGAAAATGATGTGTCTATTCCAACGAGTTCCTCGGTCGTGTGTACGAGGCCTTACAAATACATTTAGAGAACTTCATTGCAGATTCTTCCTGCTTCCGTTCTGCAGACACTGAGAAGGGCCCTTCCATGTAATTCTTGATGCTGAAAAAAAGCAAGAGAACGAATAAAGAGAACTTCTATACTACTATAATAATAATAATAACCTACTATAATAATTGAATGAATCCCAGTTCTATAAAATAAAACCTGCTGGGAAATGCAGTAAAACAGACTCGTGAGCAGTAAATGGCATTTCTGGTGGTATTTGTTTAACACTGTTGGGAGTGTCACAGCGTAACCAAAGTCCCACTTTCAAAAACTGCAAGCAGGCGACACATGCAGTGTCTTTTCTGCAATAAAAGAAACCTACCTGCCTACTCAGAGTCTTCTTTGGAATGCACACTGAGTTGCACAATAGTGTTGCTCACGAATATTCGCATTGCGAATATTCGTTACGAATATTGCATATTCGAGTATTCGCGAATTAATCGAATATCGCGGTGAATATTCGCTATTGCGAATATTCGTATTTTTTCAAATTTATTTTTAAAACAGATCACATCCTAGTGATCTCCATCGACGTCTAAAAGCATTGCTGGTATGATTAGAGACCCTGGGCTGAGTAGCTGAGGCGATCCTTTTATGTTGCCGAATATTCGCAATGCGAATATTCGTATTACGAATATTCGCGAATGCGTTCTCTGCCCTTCTGTGTTTTGTGTATAATACCCCTGCTCTATAGATTTAAGGCTAACTTTCCTGTAATGAAGGATGTCCCACATTGTGCAGGCAGCTGGATCTTCTGTGCAGTGATGGCTTGTCCTCTTGTGCTGCAGGAGGCAATAGCTCTGAGTCTTCTGTAAAGCTGCTGTAAGAAGGTTCTTGATGAGGACCTACCCCCACCTTCTCCATTGAGAATTTTCTTTTTCATTTCTTTTACTGTCTGTGAATGGGTGAGAGTCTAAAGTCAGAGGATTTTCTCCCCCATTCACAGACCATGTTACATGCAGTAAAACCTATAGAAGAACATTTTTTTTTTTTTTTTTACAGCAGTGTTGCAGAAGACTCAAATCTTTTAACCCTCGCAGAACTAAAAGTTTAGAGACAGGAAGAGGACGGGCATTTCTGCACAAAAGATTTTACAGGATCCAGCTGCCTGTATGACATGGGATATTTTTTTCTAAACTTCAGCTGTAAGTGAACATTCACTTTGCAAAGGGAACATGCTCTAGTCTTTCAGTAAATGAACCCTATAGTCTTTAGAAGGTTTATGTTTTTTTTCCTAAGACGTGTGTTATTTTATTTTATTTTTTTTCATTGTTAAAATGGATGTGCAATAATGTTTTTATAGATGTAATATTGCTATGTATTATCTTTATTTTACCAATTCGTACTAATATCGTGTTACTAATATTTTCCATCTTTGTTTTTATAATTAGGGAGAATTTATGCTGTGTACTAGATCTTTGTCATACAGGAAGGAATAAAACCCTTTGATGAAACGCGTCAGATGTTTGGTTTTTAATGCTCATATGTAGTCAATAAATTTTGTAACAAGGACTTTGGAGTTGTCGGCTCTTCTCTCTTATATATTGTCTTCATTATATTGCTTGAAAAAAAAAATCAGTAGTGTAATTGAAGAGAACCTGACACCAATAAAAGAGCTATTTTAAAGTGGCAGCCTTTCACTAATTAGATCAAGTTACATGTTTATGCCAAGTTTATAATATAAATTCATTCTTGGAATATGGAACATTTGTCTGCAGTTTCTAAGATTTAAGAAATGAAAGCATCTGTCTCACGGGAAGCAAGATTTCAGGCACTATATAAATTAGGGAAATTGTTTTACTAAAGAAATAGAGAAGTGTTCATATCACATACTCAATAATGCGCAAGAGCATTACACAAAAAGTGTAAAACATTTTTTTTTTTATAATTATCATTTATTATTTATTTAAAAAAAAAAATGATTAGAACAAACAATGATTTCTCGCATGATGTGTGGTCTTTCGCTTCTAGGAACCCAGGAGCGCAGTGACATCAAGCTCACCTAGGTGAGCTCTCTGGAAGCGGCAAGGGAATGAGAATGTTTACTTTTTTGGCTATAGGGGTGCTTTAATAAAACTGGAGGGTGCAAAAGCTGGTGCAGCTCTGCATAGAAACCAATCAGCTTCCTTGTTTTTTTTAATCAAAGCTTAAAGGGGTTGTAAAGTAACAATTTTTTTTCCTAAATAGCTTCCTTTACCTTAGTGCAGTCCTCCTTCACTTACCTCATTATTAAATTTTGCTTTTAAATGTCCTTATTTCTTCGGAGAAATCCTCACTTCCTGTTCTTCGGTCTGTAACTCCACACAGTAATGCAAGGCTTTCTCCCTGGTGTGGAGTGTCATGCTCACCCCTTCCCTTGGACTACAGGAGAGTCAGGACACCCACTGACACACAGCTCCTTTCTCTATCTGCAACGTCCTGACTCTATATATACCGTATTTATCGGCGTAAAACACGCACCCTAACTTTAAGAGGGAAGTTTCAGGAAAAAACTTTCCACAGCCCCCTGCGTATAACACGCAGATACAGTTTACCCTCTATTTTCAGGGTAAAAAAAGTGACTGCTCTATGCCAATAAATACAGTAATAAAGATAAATTGAAAACAGAGTTGCTCAATGCTTGGACACTGCAGATAATTATTCAGCATGGCTGTGTCCAGTGTGGGTTTATTTTATACTGTTATTTTTTGAGTTACTGTACATCTAACGCTTCATCACACAGGATTAAAAAAAAATAAAAAATTTACGGATCTGAATGCCGGGGCGTTATTTTTCATGAGGACATGGATACAGGTATACTGCATTCAGATATGTAGCCAAAAATAAAATAAAAATTGCATCAGAGCCTGCACAAAGCTTACAAGTGTAATTATATGTATATGTAGATGCAAAAAGTATATCCTGGTATTAAAAAAAAAAAAAGGATGTAGAAATACAATTTTTTACATTTAAACTGGTTATTTACTGGTTATTTAAACAGAAACTTCTGTTTCATAAAAACTTTGCCTATTTGATCAGTAAAAATTCTAACAGCCATGTGTAGATGTAGTCTAAACGTGCTTTTGCTCATGATAGATTTATTTTAGAATGAAACATGTGGAAATAGATGATTTTCCACTGCTGGGTATTCAGAATTAAATAATGAATTCAAAAAGCAAATAGCAAACTTCTATTTTGTTTCCATCAATTCTACAATGCAATTTTTTCTTACCTGATTTTGAGGAGGATGTGGAAGATTTAGCAGTGTGAATTATCATGCTGTATGTCCTTGGTTTTATCCCTTAGCAGCTCTAAAGCAAGTTTAACATTTTCTACAAACACAGAACAATTGAAGTGATTGAATTCTTAATATCATCCATGTTCAAATAGGAGTACAACAAATAAAAAGTTTTATATTTTGTACATTTTGGTAATTATCTGATTATATTGCCGTATAGAAAATAAATGAGATTTGCTGGGGTTGATTTATTAAGGTGGACATAATTCAGAAAAGATTTTTGCCTAAAAATGATTGGACAAAGTGAACACATCTTTATTCACTATGAATGAAGATGTGTTCACTTTGTCCAATCATTTTTAGGCAAAAATCTTTTTTCCCTGCACATGGCCAGATAGATAAAAGACCAGAGATTTTTCCCTTTGCTAAGGGAATTTTCACTCACTTTGAATTGGGTAAAAAAAAAAAAATAAATAATAATAATAATACCCAATCACATGCAAGAAGATTTTAAAAGAAAAAAGACGATTTTTGCTTACACGTGATTGGATGATTCACCAAGTTATTTATAAATGTCCTTGGAAACTGAACATCTACTTTGCTAAGTGGGCATTCTCAACTTAGTAAATCAACCTTAGTGATTATTGATATACCTTGATAAAATAATTTTCTCATACCAACTTGTACAGTAAAATAAAAAAAGAAGGAATCTTACCTTTTTTACGGTTTTCATGATTTTTGTTCTTCCACCACCACCAATTAAAACAACGTAATTCTCCCCAGTGAGTGGTTGCTGAGCTCTGATTGGCCAGTGGCAGTACAAGTCACTAGCTGGGTACTGTTATGTCTGGGGATATGTACAGGGCACAAGTGACACCATTGGAGCCCAGTAAGATCAGTATGAAAAGCTCTCTCCAGTGTACAGACCCCAAAGCTTTTTTTTTTTTTTTTAACGATGCAAATAAAAAATTATCCTTTGTGGAATGTGACTAATCCTTTTAGCTTCCTGTCAACTATTGCAGCAAAAGGGACCTGATTTTTTTTAAATCTAAGATCAGAAGTCTTTTGGAGGGTGATGGAGATTTGTATGACCTTTACTTACATGAATTACTTACATGAATTAATCCCTGTTAACCTGCATTGACAATATTGTCAGAGCAACTAAATATTCATTGCCTTTTATTGGATTTTTTTTGTATGCCAGTTAAGTATCCAAACACAAAATGAAAAAATGAAAACTGAGGAGTTGATTTACTAAAACTGGAGAATGCAAAATCTGGTCTTGATGTGCATGTGATGTGTAATAATAAAAAAAAAACTGGAAGCTGATTTATTTTGCGAGCTGCACCAGATTTTGCAGCCAATTGTAGTAAATCAGCCCCTTTGTGCCTACACTTTTTTTTTCATTATTTATTTATTTTTGCATTTTTTTAAAAATGTTTATGTATTTTTTTTTTCTTTATTATTTTTTTTTTTTTTTTTTGATAACTGCATGTATGTGTGTGCCACTTACACTGTG